>JALGXP010001045.1:0-11481 GCA_023333625.1 Bothriochloa decipiens
CATTGATTACTAAAAAGGTATGGTCAAGTTGTGGAGAGTAAGTTACATGAGTTCTTTTGATGAGGTAGAATCAAATTTTATTAAATTTGGTCTCATCTAGCTTATTTGCCAAAGATGATCAATTCGGTTTGAACCAAAGACAAGCTTCTTCACACCTCACTAGAAGGGTTATCTTGCCTATGTTAAATTAAACACTTATAGCAAATATTCTAAATTCAACACTAGGATTGCAATCTCACAAACATGGCATATATCGTCACTAGATCAAGTCACACATAGAAACAATAGTGATGCTATATATCCAACAAATTCATTTGATTTCTCATGAATGCACTTAGGATGTATCTTGTATGTCTACATGATCTAGCAAATCCTAATATCCCATGAATGACATGTCATTACAATTTTACCTTGCATAGTCGAAGGAGAGGCGTGTCAAGAGTGGATGGGGTGCATTCAACTCATGTTTGAGAAATCAAGAATATTCAACTCATTCCTTAGCTTGCAAAACCTTTTCTCATCAAGTGGCTTGGTGAAAATATCGGCAAGTTGATCATCGGTGTCAATGCTTTCAATTGAAATATCACCCTTTTGTTGATGATCCCTTATGAAATGATGTCTTATGTCAATGTGCTTTGATCTTCTATGTTGGACCGGGTTTTGGGTCATTCTAATTGCACTTTTATTATCACAAAACAATGGTACATTCTTGAAATTGAATCCATAGTCCTGCAAAGTTGACTTCATCCAAAGCAATTGTGCACAACATGCCCCCGCACTAACATATTCGGCTTCGCGGTAGATATTGCCACACTATTTTGTTTCTTTGAGGACCATGACAATAGTGATCTTCTAAGGAATTGACATGTTCCACTAGTGCTCTTTCTATTGATCTTGCATCCCCCATAATCAGAGTCCGAATATCCAATTAACTCAAATTGTGACCCCTTGGGATACCATAGTCCAACATCTTGTGTATGCTTCAAGTACCTCAATATTCTCTTTGCGGCCTTGAGATGACTCTCTCTAGGAGAGGCTTGATATCTTGCACACATGCATACACTAAACATAACATCCGGCCTTGATGCGGTGACATAGAGTAGGCTTCTAATTAGAGATCGATATTCCTTTTGATTCACCATGTTCCCACTAAGATCACTATCAAGACTTTCATTGGTGCCCATTGGAGTTGATATAGCTTTTGCCTCTTGCATTCCAAACTTCTTCAATATGTCCTTGATATATTTTCCTTGACTCACAAATGTGCCTTCCTTCAATTGTTTGACTTGAAGACCAAGGAAGTAGCTAAGCTCTCCAATCATGGACATCTCAAACTCTTTGGCCATCATTTTACCAAATTCTTTGCAATAATCTTCATCGGTTGAACCAAATATAATATCATCAACATATATTTGTACAATGAATAGGTCATTTCCAATTTTCTTGGTGAATAGAGTAGTATCAACCTTTCCCACTATGAACCCCTTAGAGATAAGGAAACTCGTTAGCCTCTCATACCATGCTCTAGGAGCTTGCTTCAAGCCATATAATGCCTTCTTCAACTTGTACACATGGTTGGGTTTCTTCTCATCTTCAAAACTGGGAGGTTGCTCAACATATACTAGCTCATTGATGATCCCATTGAGAAATGCACTCTTGACATCCATTTGATAGAGCTTGATGTCATGGGCACACGCATAGGCTAATAGAATTCTAATTGCCTCCAATCTTGCCATCGATGCGTATGTTTCTTCAAAGTCAAGACCCTCTATTTGAGTGTAACCTTGTGCAACCAGTCTTGCTTTGTTTATCACCACTATGCCATCTTGATCTTGCTTGTTTTTGAATACCCATTTGGTTCCAATGACATTGTGATCTTGAGGTCTACCAATTCCCAAACATCATTTCTTTTAAAGTTATTGAGCTCTTCTTGCATTGCTATGATCCAATCGGCATCCTTCAATGCTTCATCAATTTTCTTAGGTTCTTTCATTGACACAAATAATGCATGCTCACATATCATTGCCATAGATCTTGTTTGCACACCACTTCTAATATCACCAATAATTTTATCAAGTGGGTGATCTCTTGCAATATGAGTAGGTTGGAGCTCTTCATTTTGATTGCTTGAGCTAGGTTGGTCATTTGACTTGTCTTCATTAGATGGTGAACTAGCATGATGATCTTGCATTTGAGGACCACTAGTTTGCTTGATGGATGATGTGAGCACTTGATCTTTGTTATCATCTACATCAATCACTTGCCTTGCTCTAATATCCCCAATGTCCATGTTCTTCATTGCTTCAACCAACAGAGGTCCACCAACATCATCCAAGTTGTCTTCCTCATCTTGAGATCCATTGGTTTCATCAAATTGTACATCATGGACTTCTTCAACTAGACCACTATCATTATTCCATACTCTATAAGCTTTGCTTGTTGCTGAATAACCAAGTAGAAACCCTTCATCACATCTAGAGTCAAACTTTCCAAGTCTAGTTCCCTTCTTCAAGATATAGCATTTGCAACCAAACACTCTAAAAAATAAAATATTTGGCTTTCTTCCATGAAGTAGCTCATATGGGGTCTTCTCAAGCAATGGATGACAATAGAGCCTATTGATTGAATAGCAAGCCGTGTTGATTGCTTCATCCCAAATCTTGTGACTCACATTATACTCATTAAGCATAGTTCTAGCCATATCAAGCAATGTCCTATTTTTCCTCTCAACAACACCATTGGAGGGTGGAGTGTATTTGGCCGAGAATTGATGTCCAATGTCAAACTCATCACAAAGATTATCAATTCTTGTATTATTGAATTCACTCCCATTGTCACTTCTAATCTTGATCTTGATTTCAAACTCATTGTGAACTCTCTTGACAAAGGTCTTGAATGTGTCAAATACTTCACTCTTGTCACTAAGAAAGAACACTCATGTGAATCTTGTAAAATCATCAACAATAACAAATCCATATTTGTTCGCACCAATGCTTGCATATGTTGTTGATCCAAATAAATCCATGTGCAACAACTCAAATGCTTTGTATGTGCTCATTGTACTCTTCTTAGGATGTGCACTTCCAACTTGCTTCCCGGCTTGACAAGCACTACAAAGTCTATCTTTTTCAAACTCAACATCTTTCAAGCCGTTGACTAGATCATGACTCAATAAATTCTTTAATTGTTTCATGCCAACATGACCAAGTCTTCTATGCCATAACCAACCCATGCTAGATTTGGATATCAAACAAGTTGAAATAGATGTTTCACTAGCATTGAAATCAACTAAATAGAGGTTCTCAAATCTAAACCCTTTGAATATCACATTAACCATCCATGCTCACAACCTCAACATCATTTGGTCCAAATATGCACTTGAAACCCAAATCACAAATTTGTGCCACCGAAAGAAGATTAAAATCTAAGCTTTGAACTAGCAACACATTTGATATGCTCATGTCATTTGATATTGCAATCTTACCATTCCCAATAACCTTGCCTTTCTTGTTATTGCCAAATGTGATAGAATCAATACCACTAACATTATCATTGATAGAGTCAAACATTCTTGATGTACCGGCCATGTGTTGAGTGCACCCACTATCAATGATCCAATGCCTTCCTCTGGCCTTATAATTCACCTACAATCAAATCAATGAGATTTAGGTACCCATTTTTGTTTGGGTCCTTGTAGGTTAGTAACTAAGCTCTTTGGTACCCAAATTGCCTTCTTCTTTGGGCCAATAATGAGTGTACCAACAAACCTAGCTTTCACACCCTTCTCACCCTTGGTAAGCACATAACAAGAATCATAAGATATAGCATTCACAATTTTCTTGTTCTTGTTTATTTTATTACAATTATGTTCTAAGTGCCCAACTTGCTTGCATCTATTACAAAATAGACCATTGCTCTTCACAAAGCTAGGCTTTGGAGTCGCAAAGGCCGCCTTGTCCTTCTTGGGGGTGTAGCCTAATCCCTCTTTATTGAGATAAAACCTTTGGTTACCCAAGCACTTTAGCAAGCGGGCCTCACTACCATAGGCTTTGCCTAAGGCGTGAGTGAGCTCATCCACCTCTCTCTTGAGAGTCTCATTCTCAACCACTAGTGATGCATCATCACTACTAGTAGAGGTAGAGTGGGTGGTGATGGATGAAGAGCTACAAGAAGGGTTAGCACTTGACATGATGATAGGTTGATAAAAGGATTCATTGATGATATCACAAGTTACACCTGTATCACTTGATATAACAACCTTCTCTTTTGCTTGTTGCTCTAGAAGCAATGAGTAAGCCTTTTCAAGCTTAGAATGAGCATCACCAAGTTTCTCATGGTCTTCCACTAGACACTCATGAGTGGTTTTAAGCTCACTAAGAGCTTTCTCAAGTATTGCTACCTTCATAGAAAGCTTCTTACACTCTTTGTCCTTGGCAATAGCAATATCTCTAGTTTGCTCCATCAAGTCATATAGTTGTTCTTTAATAGGTTCATCATTATCATCATCATTATCATGAGCATATTCCATTTCACTTTCATCATCACTACTATTATATTGTACCTTAGTCTCCTTTGCCATGAAGCATGAGTGTGATGTAGAGAATAATGAAGGCTTCTTGTTGATAGCAATAGAAGCAAAAGCCTTGTTGGAAGATTCTTCTTCCTCCTCTTCATTATCACTCTCCCATGTGACCACAAAGGCACCATCCTTGCCCTTCTTGAGAGTCATCCTTGCTTCTCTCTTCTTCTTCTCAAACTTGCCCCTCTTGTTGTTGTTCTTTTTCTTTTTAAAGGGACACTCATTTTGAAGGTGCTCGTTGCTATCACAATTGAAGCACTTCCTTGGTTGCTCATTTCTCTTGGAGTTGTCAAACCTCTTCTTGAAGCCTCTTCTCTTGATGAACATATGACCCATCTTCTTAACAACAAGAGCAAGTTCCTCATCATCAATCTCAAACTCTCCTTCTTCAACATTGCCTTCTTCTTCTTCTTCAAAGATGGGAGCTTTTCCCTTGGAGGAGGTGACCTTGAATGCCAAGGTTTGCTTCTTCTTTTCTTCCTCCTTCTTTTCCTTCTCATCAACTTGCTTGTCATATTTGTCATAGGTCAAAACCTCTCCAAGAAAATCATTTGGCTTCATTGTATCAAGCCCATCTCTTTGTAGCATCATGATCAACATCTTGAATCTTGGGGGCAAGCTCATCAAGAATTTGACACAAAAATCTTGGTCTTGTGTCTTGTACCCTAAGCTCTTGAGATCATTCACAATCACTTGTAGACGATGAAACATCTCCAAAATGGTTTCATCATCCTTCTTTTTGAAGTTCTCAAACTCACCCTTGAGGCCATAGAGCTTGGCACTCTTCACAACCTTAGTGCCCTCATAGGTCTCACTTAACCTTGTCCAAACCTCATGTGCGGTTTTCAAGTCCTTGATGCCCTCAAATATCTTAGTGTCAATGCCATTGTATATTGTGTTGAGAGCCATTCTATTGCACGTTCTATTTGCTCTATCTTCATCGGTGAGATTGTTAGGGTTGATAATAGCATAGTCATTCTCGGTGACCTCCAAGACTCTTTCATGAATTGAGCCAAGGTGCATACTCATCTTTCTCTTCCAATGATCAAAAGAACTAATACCATCAAAGAAAGGTGGTTTGCTCCTCACATGATTGAACACAATTTGAGCCATCTTTTCAACACCGAAGGATGTTAAGCCTTGTAAATATGGTGACCATGGCTCTGATACCACGTGTAAGGTCCTAGATGGCTAGAGGGGGTGAATAGCCTATTAAAAATTGTACAAACCACTAGACAAAACTTGATTAGTATAATAAAAGGCGTAAACACGGTTTTGCCTAGGCTAGATTATGAGCAAGCCTCCTAATGACAATTCTAATATATATTATGATCTCTATGTCACACAAAGGCTATGTCACTACTTTCTAATCTATTGAGCTATCAAGATAACCAATTCTACACAAGCTACACAATATATATATAAATAAGAAAGTAAATACAAGAGGTAGGATGGCAATTTCAATACCGATGGTGAAGTGAAGAAGTTTCCAATCACCAAGATGATATTCAATCAATCACAATGACAACAATATAAATATCAATGAAGAACCAATTACCGGGAGACAAGAGGATGACACAATTATTTTTGTTCACCCGGTGTTCACTTGTGCACCGACAAGCTACGTCACCGGTTGTGTCGACCAACACCTAGATGGTTCCTCGGTGCGCTCACAAGCCACTTGCCTTGTAAGGCAATCCCTCACAAGGGAACCGCAAGACACCACTCTCAAGCGCATAACTCAATGACACGCGCATTCCACTAGAGTAGCCGGAGGTGGGCAAGAACAATCACCAACTCTTCCCAACGCCTCCACAACCTCCAAGCCGGCTAGGTGGCGTGCACCCACCAAGAGTAACAAGAAATCCACTGGCAAATCAACCCACAAGTGCCACTAGATGATCTCCAATCATGCAATGCACTAGGTTCACTCAATCTCTCTTTGAATCAAGCAAGCAAGCAAGAGAGATGAGTGGGAGGGAGTTTATCCGCTCAAAGGTTGCTCAAGAATGAAAGAATGGGCGAGATTCCCTCCCAACGGCCGTCCAAAACACATATATAGTCGCTCCAGATTGGCCTACCGAAACTTCCGGTTAAGCCCCATCGGAACTTTCGGTTAGTCCAGATCTAGCCGTTGTATGCGCCAGATCTAGCTGTTGTGTGCAAAGTCAACCCAGATCTGGCCTACCGGAACTTCCGGTCACCTGACCGAAACTTCCAGTCATCCACCGGAAGTTCCACTGGAACTTCAGGTCAGTCTAAGATTCGACCATTGTGCTGTAAACTGGGCTAATCGAAACTTTCGGTTAGAGTACTGGAACTTTCGGTCCTTTATCAGAACCTCCGGTGATCACCGGAACTTCCACCGGAACTTTCGGTCATGAATCGAAAGTAAATCGGGGCGCACGGTTGCTTGCGAAATGTCAACTACCGGAACTTCCGGTCCTTTATCGGAACTTCGGTGACCACCGAAACTTTCGGTCGTGAACCAAAAGTAAATCGGGGCGTGCGATTGCTCAGGCTAGGCTGACCGGAACTTTCGGTCCAGGCCCACCAGAACTTCTGCTGGTCCAGCACCACCCCGCACTAAAACAGACATATCTCTTAGCCCCGAACTCCGTTTTTGATGATATTGGACTCTATGGAAAGCTTGTTCAAAGGACTACACAACCACCATATCCTCTTTATCCCAATCATTAGGGATCAAAGCATTTTCCAAACCTAAGAACCATCACCTTGTCTTTTTCAGCACAAGAGTTCTTCAAAACTTCTTCTCCTTTGCAAATGTGCCAACACCACCAAGTGACATCTCCATGTGCATGTGTTTTAGCATTTTTCAAAGCATTTTCAAAGGATTTTCATTGCACACTAGATCCTAAATGCAATCACATAAAAGGATGGACCTAGTGGCACTCATGAACCAAAATACCAAAGATCTCCCCTCTTCATAGTTCGGCTATCGATCCTAAACCACTCACACCCTCTATGGTGTCTTGAGTGCAAAACAAAATGGTCCTATAGGTTATAACTTTTCCTTGAGCCTATTTTGTCGTTTCATCAAGCGCCAAGCCTTTACATGACATGTGACACTCCATGTCATCATGTAACTGTCTTGGTCCATCGATCTCAATCTTACTTGATCTTCACCGTTGGTCGGTCCATCGGTGCTAAGTCTTGCCCAAGCTTCACCATCGCATGGTCCTTCACTTCGAAGCCTCAACTTGCCCTTCACACTTTCAACCGGTCCATCGAGCCAAGCCCATCTTGATCTTCACCATGCTTAGATTACATAACTTCATGTCATGCCTCGACATTGAGCTCCACTTGGCATGGACTACCTTTCTCTAAATCATCCACTTAGAAACAAGGTTAGTCCTTAGGTTTCATCAATTATCCAAAACCAAACTGAGGACTTTCATCATCCCGCCCAGGCTGTTGCCAGTAGCACCAACATTACGGCATCGATTCGTACTACTGGTCCTGCTGCTCCTGCTGCTCGCGCACAGGTTGTTGCCAGCGGAACCAGTCGTACCACTATGATGAGATTGGTCTCCATCCCTTCAGTCGAGAATGCGCACTCCATGCGCACGTGTGGCAAGGCCAGCATTACACAGCCCTTGGATCGCCTCAACCTTCACGCAGTGCCCTCGCTCTGTTCGTGATGCACTGTCCGACCCCAATTGGCGATCTGCTATGCAAGCTGAGTATGATGCTCTGATTGCCAATGACACATGGTGTCTTGCGCCTCACCCTCCTGGCGTCATTGTTGTGACTGGCAAGTGGATTATCGACACAAATTGCTCGCTGATGGGTCTCTTGATCGCTACAAGGATCGATGGGTACTACGGGGTTTCACACAGTGGTCCGGTGTTGATTATGATGAAACTTTCAGTCCTATTGTCAGGCCTGCGACAGTTCAAGTTCTTCTCTTTGGTATTATCTCAGAACTGGCCCATTCATCAGCTAGATGTGAAAAATGCATTTCTCCATGGCACTCTCGCTGAGATAGTGTACTGCGTGCAGCCCTCTGGTTTTATGGATTCTTCTCACTCAGATTTTGTCTGTTGGCTCAACAAGTCCCAATATGGTTTGAAGTAGGCTCCTCATGCTTGGCATCACTGGTTCACCTCTCACCTCGTGTCACTTGGATTTGTTGAAACAAAGTCAGATACTTCGCTCTTTATATATCGCCGTGCTCCAGACACAGCCTATTTACTCCTCTATGTGGATGACATTGTCCTCACCGCCTCCTCTACCGGATTTCTCAAGCACATCATCGAGGCTCTCCAGCGTGAGTTTGCCATGATGGACATGGGTCAGCTACATCACTTTTTGGGCATTTCTGTGACACGCTCTGCAGATAGTCTGTTTCTTTCTTAGCAGCAGTACAGTTAGGATATTTTGGAGCGCGCCAGGATGAGTGCGTGCAAGCCATGCAACACGCCTGTTGATCTACACTCCAAATTATCTGTTGATGGACCACCTGTTGCTGATGCTACACAGTACCGCAGCTTAGCTGGTGCTCTGCAGTATCTGACCTTTACCCGACCAGACATTGCCTTTGTAGTTCAGCAGATATGCCTCTATATGCATGATCCTCGGGAGCTGTGCCTCGCTGCTCTTAAGCGGATCCTACGCTATTTGCAGGGCACATTATCACTTGGGCTGACCATGCATCGATCTTCACCTGTTGATCTTGTTGTTTACACGGATGCCGATTGGGCTGGATGTCCTGACACTCGCCGGTCAACCTCTGGCTATGCAGTATTTCTCGGGAATAACTTGGTGTCCTGGTCCTCCAAACGTTAGCATACGGTCTCTAGATCGAGTGTCGAGGCTGAATATCGTGCTGTGGCAAATGGTGTTGCTGAAGCCACTTGGTTGCGCCAGCTTCTCATAGAGCTTCACCACTCACCTCGCCGTGCCACACTAGTCTACTGTGATAATGTTAGTGCTATTTATCTCTCCAGCAACCCAGTTCAGCATCAGCGAACGAAGCACGTTGAGATTGATCTCCACTTTGTTCGGGAGAAGGTAGCCCTCAGTCACGTTCGGGTACTTCATGTTCCTATCACATCCCAGTACCCCAACATCTTCACCAAGGGTCTCCCAACATCAGTATTTTAGGAGTTTTGATTCAGTCTTAACGTTCGTCGTGCTCCCGATAAGATTGCGGGGGAGTGTTAGCGATAGCTTTGCATGCTCTATATCTAGAGTGTTGCCAATCTTGTATAGTCGAGTGGCTGCATGTGTACACCCTGTGTTGAGTGGTTATAAGCGCCTGTGGACCGGCTCATGTGTCGTCCCGGCTATCTATATGAACTCTGTACAATGCATGGAATACAATACAACTCATTCCAATTACTCTTTCAAATCCTGCTGTCCGTCCACCAGTTCCAACACCAGTGAACAGAGACCTGGAAGGCCTTCCTCCATTGCCAGATCATGGCTCAGGCGTGGAGGCTAGAACTGGCCGAGACTGCCTCTGCCGCCATGGCCAGGCGGAGGGGGAGCGCTTGGCCGCCACAACCTCCTTTCGAATGCTGTTGCTCCTGGTTAGGGAAGACACCACGACCTACTTGGTTCCTTTCGAATGCTACTGCTCCTGGTTGGGGAAGATGTCGATTGTCGAGGTGGGGGAAGTCGTGGGCCTAGGAGTTGAGATCCACTTGCATGGTATATGGATCTTGTCCTGTGCAGTCAAGTATGACTTAGAAAGGGAAAAACATTTACCTTTGTAGCGTGAACATGTCTGAGCATTGTTGTCATCTTTGGAGTAAGCTCAGGCTGTGACATCCTGTCAAACGGTAGGAGGCCCGCCTGTGGATAGAGCGCTCATGGCTACCGGTTGTTGCTGTGCATGAAGAGCCTTGTGCTGAGGACATTGATAGCTACCGCTAGACATGGACTTCCTGCAGGCAGCTTGCAGGTACTGTCCAAGGCTGACCACGCCGCCGGCGGCCTAGAGTGTCAAGCGAACTGAGCAGCACACTACCGAAAACGCCAACTTTGCCAAAGGCTTAAACATTTGCCGACGGCCAAGGAACAAGCCGTCGGCAAGACACCTCTTTGCCGACGGCCAAGTCAAGCCGTCGGCAAAGAAGTCTATGCCCAAGGCCGAGCCGTCGACAAAGAAAAGCCGTCGGCAAAGACAATCTATGCCGACAGCCGGGCCGTCGGCAAAACCTAGCCGTTGGCAAAAGAAACATTTGCCGACCGCCGGGCCGTCGGCAAATACAACCGTCGGCAAAGGCCACTTTGCCGAGAGTTGTACCGTTAGGCTGTCGGCAAAGGCCAAGCCGTCGGCAAAGCGTAGCCACGTGACGGCCGCACAGCCTGCCATGGCCACCGCCTTTGCCGATGGCCGTGTGGCCAGGCTGTCGGCAAAGGAGCTTTGCCGAGGGCCATGCCTAAGCCCTCGGCAAAGAATTTTTTTTGGTTTTTTTCTTTCCAATTTTTTCCTAGTGCCTTCCTACACCAAATACAACCCAACTTCAAAAGTTGGGCAAATTTTGAGTTTTTTTGCTATATTTCGTTATTTATTTTTCTTTCTTTGAATTTTTTCGGCAACTCCAAGTTTGAACTGCAGGTACATGAAATAATAGAATTTATTTATTCTAAAAAGTATATTCATGATGTTCGGAGTATGTAGAGGCCGTATCCAGGGCCTCACATCAAATTATGACCATGTTGGCGTCGTAACATGACGAGTTACGTGAGTGAAAAGTGCTTTTTATTATATAAAACCCAAACGAAGTCCAAAAATCATAAAACTTAACGAGGTGTCATGTTATCGCATGTGGCGCCGGCCCTCGCCCGCGCCGGCGCTGCCCCCACCCGCCCGCGCGTTCACCGCCGCCCGCGCCGGCACCGCGCCCCGCCCACGCCGGCCCGCTGCACCC
>JALGXP010001046.1:0-11481 GCA_023333625.1 Bothriochloa decipiens
CATTGATTACTAAAAAGGTATGGTCAAGTTGTGGAGAGTAAGTTACATGAGTTCTTTTGATGAGGTAGAATCAAATTTTATTAAATTTGGTCTCATCTAGCTTATTTGCCAAAGATGATCAATTCGGTTTGAACCAAAGACAAGCTTCTTCACACCTCACTAGAAGGGTTATCTTGCCTATGTTAAATTAAACACTTATAGCAAATATTCTAAATTCAACACTAGGATTGCAATCTCACAAACATGGCATATATCGTCACTAGATCAAGTCACACATAGAAACAATAGTGATGCTATATATCCAACAAATTCATTTGATTTCTCATGAATGCACTTAGGATGTATCTTGTATGTCTACATGATCTAGCAAATCCTAATATCCCATGAATGACATGTCATTACAATTTTACCTTGCATAGTCGAAGGAGAGGCGTGTCAAGAGTGGATGGGGTGCATTCAACTCATGTTTGAGAAATCAAGAATATTCAACTCATTCCTTAGCTTGCAAAACCTTTTCTCATCAAGTGGCTTGGTGAAAATATCGGCAAGTTGATCATCGGTGTCAATGCTTTCAATTGAAATATCACCCTTTTGTTGATGATCCCTTATGAAATGATGTCTTATGTCAATGTGCTTTGATCTTCTATGTTGGACCGGGTTTTGGGTCATTCTAATTGCACTTTTATTATCACAAAACAATGGTACATTCTTGAAATTGAATCCATAGTCCTGCAAAGTTGACTTCATCCAAAGCAATTGTGCACAACATGCCCCCGCACTAACATATTCGGCTTCGCGGTAGATATTGCCACACTATTTTGTTTCTTTGAGGACCATGACAATAGTGATCTTCTAAGGAATTGACATGTTCCACTAGTGCTCTTTCTATTGATCTTGCATCCCCCATAATCAGAGTCCGAATATCCAATTAACTCAAATTGTGACCCCTTGGGATACCATAGTCCAACATCTTGTGTATGCTTCAAGTACCTCAATATTCTCTTTGCGGCCTTGAGATGACTCTCTCTAGGAGAGGCTTGATATCTTGCACACATGCATACACTAAACATAACATCCGGCCTTGATGCGGTGACATAGAGTAGGCTTCTAATTAGAGATCGATATTCCTTTTGATTCACCATGTTCCCACTAAGATCACTATCAAGACTTTCATTGGTGCCCATTGGAGTTGATATAGCTTTTGCCTCTTGCATTCCAAACTTCTTCAATATGTCCTTGATATATTTTCCTTGACTCACAAATGTGCCTTCCTTCAATTGTTTGACTTGAAGACCAAGGAAGTAGCTAAGCTCTCCAATCATGGACATCTCAAACTCTTTGGCCATCATTTTACCAAATTCTTTGCAATAATCTTCATCGGTTGAACCAAATATAATATCATCAACATATATTTGTACAATGAATAGGTCATTTCCAATTTTCTTGGTGAATAGAGTAGTATCAACCTTTCCCACTATGAACCCCTTAGAGATAAGGAAACTCGTTAGCCTCTCATACCATGCTCTAGGAGCTTGCTTCAAGCCATATAATGCCTTCTTCAACTTGTACACATGGTTGGGTTTCTTCTCATCTTCAAAACTGGGAGGTTGCTCAACATATACTAGCTCATTGATGATCCCATTGAGAAATGCACTCTTGACATCCATTTGATAGAGCTTGATGTCATGGGCACACGCATAGGCTAATAGAATTCTAATTGCCTCCAATCTTGCCATCGATGCGTATGTTTCTTCAAAGTCAAGACCCTCTATTTGAGTGTAACCTTGTGCAACCAGTCTTGCTTTGTTTATCACCACTATGCCATCTTGATCTTGCTTGTTTTTGAATACCCATTTGGTTCCAATGACATTGTGATCTTGAGGTCTACCAATTCCCAAACATCATTTCTTTTAAAGTTATTGAGCTCTTCTTGCATTGCTATGATCCAATCGGCATCCTTCAATGCTTCATCAATTTTCTTAGGTTCTTTCATTGACACAAATAATGCATGCTCACATATCATTGCCATAGATCTTGTTTGCACACCACTTCTAATATCACCAATAATTTTATCAAGTGGGTGATCTCTTGCAATATGAGTAGGTTGGAGCTCTTCATTTTGATTGCTTGAGCTAGGTTGGTCATTTGACTTGTCTTCATTAGATGGTGAACTAGCATGATGATCTTGCATTTGAGGACCACTAGTTTGCTTGATGGATGATGTGAGCACTTGATCTTTGTTATCATCTACATCAATCACTTGCCTTGCTCTAATATCCCCAATGTCCATGTTCTTCATTGCTTCAACCAACAGAGGTCCACCAACATCATCCAAGTTGTCTTCCTCATCTTGAGATCCATTGGTTTCATCAAATTGTACATCATGGACTTCTTCAACTAGACCACTATCATTATTCCATACTCTATAAGCTTTGCTTGTTGCTGAATAACCAAGTAGAAACCCTTCATCACATCTAGAGTCAAACTTTCCAAGTCTAGTTCCCTTCTTCAAGATATAGCATTTGCAACCAAACACTCTAAAAAATAAAATATTTGGCTTTCTTCCATGAAGTAGCTCATATGGGGTCTTCTCAAGCAATGGATGACAATAGAGCCTATTGATTGAATAGCAAGCCGTGTTGATTGCTTCATCCCAAATCTTGTGACTCACATTATACTCATTAAGCATAGTTCTAGCCATATCAAGCAATGTCCTATTTTTCCTCTCAACAACACCATTGGAGGGTGGAGTGTATTTGGCCGAGAATTGATGTCCAATGTCAAACTCATCACAAAGATTATCAATTCTTGTATTATTGAATTCACTCCCATTGTCACTTCTAATCTTGATCTTGATTTCAAACTCATTGTGAACTCTCTTGACAAAGGTCTTGAATGTGTCAAATACTTCACTCTTGTCACTAAGAAAGAACACTCATGTGAATCTTGTAAAATCATCAACAATAACAAATCCATATTTGTTCGCACCAATGCTTGCATATGTTGTTGATCCAAATAAATCCATGTGCAACAACTCAAATGCTTTGTATGTGCTCATTGTACTCTTCTTAGGATGTGCACTTCCAACTTGCTTCCCGGCTTGACAAGCACTACAAAGTCTATCTTTTTCAAACTCAACATCTTTCAAGCCGTTGACTAGATCATGACTCAATAAATTCTTTAATTGTTTCATGCCAACATGACCAAGTCTTCTATGCCATAACCAACCCATGCTAGATTTGGATATCAAACAAGTTGAAATAGATGTTTCACTAGCATTGAAATCAACTAAATAGAGGTTCTCAAATCTAAACCCTTTGAATATCACATTAACCATCCATGCTCACAACCTCAACATCATTTGGTCCAAATATGCACTTGAAACCCAAATCACAAATTTGTGCCACCGAAAGAAGATTAAAATCTAAGCTTTGAACTAGCAACACATTTGATATGCTCATGTCATTTGATATTGCAATCTTACCATTCCCAATAACCTTGCCTTTCTTGTTATTGCCAAATGTGATAGAATCAATACCACTAACATTATCATTGATAGAGTCAAACATTCTTGATGTACCGGCCATGTGTTGAGTGCACCCACTATCAATGATCCAATGCCTTCCTCTGGCCTTATAATTCACCTACAATCAAATCAATGAGATTTAGGTACCCATTTTTGTTTGGGTCCTTGTAGGTTAGTAACTAAGCTCTTTGGTACCCAAATTGCCTTCTTCTTTGGGCCAATAATGAGTGTACCAACAAACCTAGCTTTCACACCCTTCTCACCCTTGGTAAGCACATAACAAGAATCATAAGATATAGCATTCACAATTTTCTTGTTCTTGTTTATTTTATTACAATTATGTTCTAAGTGCCCAACTTGCTTGCATCTATTACAAAATAGACCATTGCTCTTCACAAAGCTAGGCTTTGGAGTCGCAAAGGCCGCCTTGTCCTTCTTGGGGGTGTAGCCTAATCCCTCTTTATTGAGATAAAACCTTTGGTTACCCAAGCACTTTAGCAAGCGGGCCTCACTACCATAGGCTTTGCCTAAGGCGTGAGTGAGCTCATCCACCTCTCTCTTGAGAGTCTCATTCTCAACCACTAGTGATGCATCATCACTACTAGTAGAGGTAGAGTGGGTGGTGATGGATGAAGAGCTACAAGAAGGGTTAGCACTTGACATGATGATAGGTTGATAAAAGGATTCATTGATGATATCACAAGTTACACCTGTATCACTTGATATAACAACCTTCTCTTTTGCTTGTTGCTCTAGAAGCAATGAGTAAGCCTTTTCAAGCTTAGAATGAGCATCACCAAGTTTCTCATGGTCTTCCACTAGACACTCATGAGTGGTTTTAAGCTCACTAAGAGCTTTCTCAAGTATTGCTACCTTCATAGAAAGCTTCTTACACTCTTTGTCCTTGGCAATAGCAATATCTCTAGTTTGCTCCATCAAGTCATATAGTTGTTCTTTAATAGGTTCATCATTATCATCATCATTATCATGAGCATATTCCATTTCACTTTCATCATCACTACTATTATATTGTACCTTAGTCTCCTTTGCCATGAAGCATGAGTGTGATGTAGAGAATAATGAAGGCTTCTTGTTGATAGCAATAGAAGCAAAAGCCTTGTTGGAAGATTCTTCTTCCTCCTCTTCATTATCACTCTCCCATGTGACCACAAAGGCACCATCCTTGCCCTTCTTGAGAGTCATCCTTGCTTCTCTCTTCTTCTTCTCAAACTTGCCCCTCTTGTTGTTGTTCTTTTTCTTTTTAAAGGGACACTCATTTTGAAGGTGCTCGTTGCTATCACAATTGAAGCACTTCCTTGGTTGCTCATTTCTCTTGGAGTTGTCAAACCTCTTCTTGAAGCCTCTTCTCTTGATGAACATATGACCCATCTTCTTAACAACAAGAGCAAGTTCCTCATCATCAATCTCAAACTCTCCTTCTTCAACATTGCCTTCTTCTTCTTCTTCAAAGATGGGAGCTTTTCCCTTGGAGGAGGTGACCTTGAATGCCAAGGTTTGCTTCTTCTTTTCTTCCTCCTTCTTTTCCTTCTCATCAACTTGCTTGTCATATTTGTCATAGGTCAAAACCTCTCCAAGAAAATCATTTGGCTTCATTGTATCAAGCCCATCTCTTTGTAGCATCATGATCAACATCTTGAATCTTGGGGGCAAGCTCATCAAGAATTTGACACAAAAATCTTGGTCTTGTGTCTTGTACCCTAAGCTCTTGAGATCATTCACAATCACTTGTAGACGATGAAACATCTCCAAAATGGTTTCATCATCCTTCTTTTTGAAGTTCTCAAACTCACCCTTGAGGCCATAGAGCTTGGCACTCTTCACAACCTTAGTGCCCTCATAGGTCTCACTTAACCTTGTCCAAACCTCATGTGCGGTTTTCAAGTCCTTGATGCCCTCAAATATCTTAGTGTCAATGCCATTGTATATTGTGTTGAGAGCCATTCTATTGCACGTTCTATTTGCTCTATCTTCATCGGTGAGATTGTTAGGGTTGATAATAGCATAGTCATTCTCGGTGACCTCCAAGACTCTTTCATGAATTGAGCCAAGGTGCATACTCATCTTTCTCTTCCAATGATCAAAAGAACTAATACCATCAAAGAAAGGTGGTTTGCTCCTCACATGATTGAACACAATTTGAGCCATCTTTTCAACACCGAAGGATGTTAAGCCTTGTAAATATGGTGACCATGGCTCTGATACCACGTGTAAGGTCCTAGATGGCTAGAGGGGGTGAATAGCCTATTAAAAATTGTACAAACCACTAGACAAAACTTGATTAGTATAATAAAAGGCGTAAACACGGTTTTGCCTAGGCTAGATTATGAGCAAGCCTCCTAATGACAATTCTAATATATATTATGATCTCTATGTCACACAAAGGCTATGTCACTACTTTCTAATCTATTGAGCTATCAAGATAACCAATTCTACACAAGCTACACAATATATATATAAATAAGAAAGTAAATACAAGAGGTAGGATGGCAATTTCAATACCGATGGTGAAGTGAAGAAGTTTCCAATCACCAAGATGATATTCAATCAATCACAATGACAACAATATAAATATCAATGAAGAACCAATTACCGGGAGACAAGAGGATGACACAATTATTTTTGTTCACCCGGTGTTCACTTGTGCACCGACAAGCTACGTCACCGGTTGTGTCGACCAACACCTAGATGGTTCCTCGGTGCGCTCACAAGCCACTTGCCTTGTAAGGCAATCCCTCACAAGGGAACCGCAAGACACCACTCTCAAGCGCATAACTCAATGACACGCGCATTCCACTAGAGTAGCCGGAGGTGGGCAAGAACAATCACCAACTCTTCCCAACGCCTCCACAACCTCCAAGCCGGCTAGGTGGCGTGCACCCACCAAGAGTAACAAGAAATCCACTGGCAAATCAACCCACAAGTGCCACTAGATGATCTCCAATCATGCAATGCACTAGGTTCACTCAATCTCTCTTTGAATCAAGCAAGCAAGCAAGAGAGATGAGTGGGAGGGAGTTTATCCGCTCAAAGGTTGCTCAAGAATGAAAGAATGGGCGAGATTCCCTCCCAACGGCCGTCCAAAACACATATATAGTCGCTCCAGATTGGCCTACCGAAACTTCCGGTTAAGCCCCATCGGAACTTTCGGTTAGTCCAGATCTAGCCGTTGTATGCGCCAGATCTAGCTGTTGTGTGCAAAGTCAACCCAGATCTGGCCTACCGGAACTTCCGGTCACCTGACCGAAACTTCCAGTCATCCACCGGAAGTTCCACTGGAACTTCAGGTCAGTCTAAGATTCGACCATTGTGCTGTAAACTGGGCTAATCGAAACTTTCGGTTAGAGTACTGGAACTTTCGGTCCTTTATCAGAACCTCCGGTGATCACCGGAACTTCCACCGGAACTTTCGGTCATGAATCGAAAGTAAATCGGGGCGCACGGTTGCTTGCGAAATGTCAACTACCGGAACTTCCGGTCCTTTATCGGAACTTCGGTGACCACCGAAACTTTCGGTCGTGAACCAAAAGTAAATCGGGGCGTGCGATTGCTCAGGCTAGGCTGACCGGAACTTTCGGTCCAGGCCCACCAGAACTTCTGCTGGTCCAGCACCACCCCGCACTAAAACAGACATATCTCTTAGCCCCGAACTCCGTTTTTGATGATATTGGACTCTATGGAAAGCTTGTTCAAAGGACTACACAACCACCATATCCTCTTTATCCCAATCATTAGGGATCAAAGCATTTTCCAAACCTAAGAACCATCACCTTGTCTTTTTCAGCACAAGAGTTCTTCAAAACTTCTTCTCCTTTGCAAATGTGCCAACACCACCAAGTGACATCTCCATGTGCATGTGTTTTAGCATTTTTCAAAGCATTTTCAAAGGATTTTCATTGCACACTAGATCCTAAATGCAATCACATAAAAGGATGGACCTAGTGGCACTCATGAACCAAAATACCAAAGATCTCCCCTCTTCATAGTTCGGCTATCGATCCTAAACCACTCACACCCTCTATGGTGTCTTGAGTGCAAAACAAAATGGTCCTATAGGTTATAACTTTTCCTTGAGCCTATTTTGTCGTTTCATCAAGCGCCAAGCCTTTACATGACATGTGACACTCCATGTCATCATGTAACTGTCTTGGTCCATCGATCTCAATCTTACTTGATCTTCACCGTTGGTCGGTCCATCGGTGCTAAGTCTTGCCCAAGCTTCACCATCGCATGGTCCTTCACTTCGAAGCCTCAACTTGCCCTTCACACTTTCAACCGGTCCATCGAGCCAAGCCCATCTTGATCTTCACCATGCTTAGATTACATAACTTCATGTCATGCCTCGACATTGAGCTCCACTTGGCATGGACTACCTTTCTCTAAATCATCCACTTAGAAACAAGGTTAGTCCTTAGGTTTCATCAATTATCCAAAACCAAACTGAGGACTTTCATCATCCCGCCCAGGCTGTTGCCAGTAGCACCAACATTACGGCATCGATTCGTACTACTGGTCCTGCTGCTCCTGCTGCTCGCGCACAGGTTGTTGCCAGCGGAACCAGTCGTACCACTATGATGAGATTGGTCTCCATCCCTTCAGTCGAGAATGCGCACTCCATGCGCACGTGTGGCAAGGCCAGCATTACACAGCCCTTGGATCGCCTCAACCTTCACGCAGTGCCCTCGCTCTGTTCGTGATGCACTGTCCGACCCCAATTGGCGATCTGCTATGCAAGCTGAGTATGATGCTCTGATTGCCAATGACACATGGTGTCTTGCGCCTCACCCTCCTGGCGTCATTGTTGTGACTGGCAAGTGGATTATCGACACAAATTGCTCGCTGATGGGTCTCTTGATCGCTACAAGGATCGATGGGTACTACGGGGTTTCACACAGTGGTCCGGTGTTGATTATGATGAAACTTTCAGTCCTATTGTCAGGCCTGCGACAGTTCAAGTTCTTCTCTTTGGTATTATCTCAGAACTGGCCCATTCATCAGCTAGATGTGAAAAATGCATTTCTCCATGGCACTCTCGCTGAGATAGTGTACTGCGTGCAGCCCTCTGGTTTTATGGATTCTTCTCACTCAGATTTTGTCTGTTGGCTCAACAAGTCCCAATATGGTTTGAAGTAGGCTCCTCATGCTTGGCATCACTGGTTCACCTCTCACCTCGTGTCACTTGGATTTGTTGAAACAAAGTCAGATACTTCGCTCTTTATATATCGCCGTGCTCCAGACACAGCCTATTTACTCCTCTATGTGGATGACATTGTCCTCACCGCCTCCTCTACCGGATTTCTCAAGCACATCATCGAGGCTCTCCAGCGTGAGTTTGCCATGATGGACATGGGTCAGCTACATCACTTTTTGGGCATTTCTGTGACACGCTCTGCAGATAGTCTGTTTCTTTCTTAGCAGCAGTACAGTTAGGATATTTTGGAGCGCGCCAGGATGAGTGCGTGCAAGCCATGCAACACGCCTGTTGATCTACACTCCAAATTATCTGTTGATGGACCACCTGTTGCTGATGCTACACAGTACCGCAGCTTAGCTGGTGCTCTGCAGTATCTGACCTTTACCCGACCAGACATTGCCTTTGTAGTTCAGCAGATATGCCTCTATATGCATGATCCTCGGGAGCTGTGCCTCGCTGCTCTTAAGCGGATCCTACGCTATTTGCAGGGCACATTATCACTTGGGCTGACCATGCATCGATCTTCACCTGTTGATCTTGTTGTTTACACGGATGCCGATTGGGCTGGATGTCCTGACACTCGCCGGTCAACCTCTGGCTATGCAGTATTTCTCGGGAATAACTTGGTGTCCTGGTCCTCCAAACGTTAGCATACGGTCTCTAGATCGAGTGTCGAGGCTGAATATCGTGCTGTGGCAAATGGTGTTGCTGAAGCCACTTGGTTGCGCCAGCTTCTCATAGAGCTTCACCACTCACCTCGCCGTGCCACACTAGTCTACTGTGATAATGTTAGTGCTATTTATCTCTCCAGCAACCCAGTTCAGCATCAGCGAACGAAGCACGTTGAGATTGATCTCCACTTTGTTCGGGAGAAGGTAGCCCTCAGTCACGTTCGGGTACTTCATGTTCCTATCACATCCCAGTACCCCAACATCTTCACCAAGGGTCTCCCAACATCAGTATTTTAGGAGTTTTGATTCAGTCTTAACGTTCGTCGTGCTCCCGATAAGATTGCGGGGGAGTGTTAGCGATAGCTTTGCATGCTCTATATCTAGAGTGTTGCCAATCTTGTATAGTCGAGTGGCTGCATGTGTACACCCTGTGTTGAGTGGTTATAAGCGCCTGTGGACCGGCTCATGTGTCGTCCCGGCTATCTATATGAACTCTGTACAATGCATGGAATACAATACAACTCATTCCAATTACTCTTTCAAATCCTGCTGTCCGTCCACCAGTTCCAACACCAGTGAACAGAGACCTGGAAGGCCTTCCTCCATTGCCAGATCATGGCTCAGGCGTGGAGGCTAGAACTGGCCGAGACTGCCTCTGCCGCCATGGCCAGGCGGAGGGGGAGCGCTTGGCCGCCACAACCTCCTTTCGAATGCTGTTGCTCCTGGTTAGGGAAGACACCACGACCTACTTGGTTCCTTTCGAATGCTACTGCTCCTGGTTGGGGAAGATGTCGATTGTCGAGGTGGGGGAAGTCGTGGGCCTAGGAGTTGAGATCCACTTGCATGGTATATGGATCTTGTCCTGTGCAGTCAAGTATGACTTAGAAAGGGAAAAACATTTACCTTTGTAGCGTGAACATGTCTGAGCATTGTTGTCATCTTTGGAGTAAGCTCAGGCTGTGACATCCTGTCAAACGGTAGGAGGCCCGCCTGTGGATAGAGCGCTCATGGCTACCGGTTGTTGCTGTGCATGAAGAGCCTTGTGCTGAGGACATTGATAGCTACCGCTAGACATGGACTTCCTGCAGGCAGCTTGCAGGTACTGTCCAAGGCTGACCACGCCGCCGGCGGCCTAGAGTGTCAAGCGAACTGAGCAGCACACTACCGAAAACGCCAACTTTGCCAAAGGCTTAAACATTTGCCGACGGCCAAGGAACAAGCCGTCGGCAAGACACCTCTTTGCCGACGGCCAAGTCAAGCCGTCGGCAAAGAAGTCTATGCCCAAGGCCGAGCCGTCGACAAAGAAAAGCCGTCGGCAAAGACAATCTATGCCGACAGCCGGGCCGTCGGCAAAACCTAGCCGTTGGCAAAAGAAACATTTGCCGACCGCCGGGCCGTCGGCAAATACAACCGTCGGCAAAGGCCACTTTGCCGAGAGTTGTACCGTTAGGCTGTCGGCAAAGGCCAAGCCGTCGGCAAAGCGTAGCCACGTGACGGCCGCACAGCCTGCCATGGCCACCGCCTTTGCCGATGGCCGTGTGGCCAGGCTGTCGGCAAAGGAGCTTTGCCGAGGGCCATGCCTAAGCCCTCGGCAAAGAATTTTTTTTGGTTTTTTTCTTTCCAATTTTTTCCTAGTGCCTTCCTACACCAAATACAACCCAACTTCAAAAGTTGGGCAAATTTTGAGTTTTTTTGCTATATTTCGTTATTTATTTTTCTTTCTTTGAATTTTTTCGGCAACTCCAAGTTTGAACTGCAGGTACATGAAATAATAGAATTTATTTATTCTAAAAAGTATATTCATGATGTTCGGAGTATGTAGAGGCCGTATCCAGGGCCTCACATCAAATTATGACCATGTTGGCGTCGTAACATGACGAGTTACGTGAGTGAAAAGTGCTTTTTATTATATAAAACCCAAACGAAGTCCAAAAATCATAAAACTTAACGAGGTGTCATGTTATCGCATGTGGCGCCGGCCCTCGCCCGCGCCGGCGCTGCCCCCACCCGCCCGCGCGTTCACCGCCGCCCGCGCCGGCACCGCGCCCCGCCCACGCCGGCCCGCTGCACCC
>JALGXP010001047.1:0-16381 GCA_023333625.1 Bothriochloa decipiens
AAAAAGGATAAGAAAAGGAAAAAGAAAAGGAGGAGACCGACCCGAGCAGCCCCGTCGACCCGGCCTGCGCGCTCGCCTGCGCTCGCCGCTCGACCCCGCGCTGCGTGGCCCAACCAGGCCGATGGCCTAGCAAGAGCCGCGCGCGTCCGCGCGCCGCACCGAGTCTCTGTTGCCGATGAGTCGCTGACGATGGGGCCTCGAAGTGGGACCCACGTGTCATCGCGCCCGCTGAGGTCACCCGACCGGCCGCGCGTGCTCGCGTCAGCACTGTTCCCCGGCATCGCTCCTAAGCAACCTCCCTCGACCGCTTGATCCAGTGTCGCCCTGCATCGACGCGCGCCCGCAAGTCACCTGGACCGACCAGCCCGCGTAAAGTTCCCACGGCCGCAAGCAAGATTCCCCGCGCGCGCACCTGCGCGGTCGCCGCAGTGGAACGCTGCCGCCGTACAGAACTTCGACACCTAGCGCTACCTAGGCCCCTCTCGCCGTTCTCTGGACCCAGATCGAGCCTCAGCTGCTGACATGGACATCCCTTGGCCGCTCGATCAAGCAGAAGCCATGATCGACCGTCCGTCGGCTACCTACCACCGCGTCCGCCCTATAAAGCAAGCACCCCGGCACCCTAGGGTTCCCAGGCCACCGCCGCCGCTCTGGTGGAGCCCAATTCCACCTTGCCAGCCTCGATTGGAGAAGAGCTGAAGGAAGGAGGAAGAAAGGAGTCGGGAAAGAAGAAGAAGCCGCCGCCGGAGTTGGGGAGGAAGACCGTCGACTCGGAGCCGCCGCTGCTGCTTCGAGAGCAGGAAGGAGGAGCAGTACGGCGAGCCGGAGCCGCTTGGACTTGTACCGCACCTCCATCCTCTTCGACCGTCAGTGAGCGCCGCCATCGCCGCCCTCTCGAACCTTCCGCCGTGCTGTTGGCCATGGCGCTCCGCCGTGAGCGCGTAGGCCCAGGTCACTACCGACCTCACTGGACACACCCGCACACACACGAGACTAGCCGAGCCTCTTGGACCACGGCATCGGGAGGGTGCCGAAACGGAAGCCGCCCAGTTCATCGCCGCGCGCCAAGCACCGCCGTAGCGAGATCACCCAGTCGCCTTTCTGTTGAGCCTCGACCTCCGTTGTTTCCGGATCCGTGCTCGCCTTGATGAGACGGACCCCGTGCACACCCTAGCTCCGCGTTTGCCTCGCCAGAGCACCGACCCGAACCACCTTGTCGTCGACGTGTCAGTACGTTGCCGCTCTAGAACGCCGCCGTTCACCGTCGTTTCCTGCCACCATCGACCACCCTCGAGGAGCAAGAAGAAGCCGGGAAGCTCCACCGTGACGAGCTGCATCGAGTGGGCAAGATGGAGACCGTGGACCCTCTCGGAGTGCCATTGCCGTGCACCGAGAACCTGTCGAAGCTCCGCCGTGGGAGTTGCTGCCCGCGCGGACTCCACCGTATGTTTTGGTCACCGCCGGCACCTCGAGCAGGTGTTGTGTGACTCCAACCGTCCATCTACGCCACCAATTGGAGCAGGAGTGACTCGGTGTGAAGTGTACATCGAGCGCCATCGCCATCGAGCCGCCGTCCGCCGTAGAGCTCGTCACCGGAAGCAAAGCTGTCGCCCTGAAGCCCGTCAACGTGACCGTCGTGAAGTCCCGAAACCGATGGGCGGGTTAATGGCTCCAGAGATCCTTTGTGGCACCAGGAATCAAGGGTCTCCCCGCCGCCGATCATCGAGGAAGAACTCCGCGTTTGAGCCGATCTCATCCGAGACAGATCACGCGCTCGAACCGACCCTCGAGTTTGACACCTCGAGCACCGTCACCCTCGAGTTTGACCCTTCGACAACCGACCCTCGAGTTCGACCCTTCGACGAACCAACCCTCGAGTCGACCCTTCGACAAACCGACCCTCGAGTTTGACACCTCGAGCACTTTGACAAACCGACCCTTGAGTTTGACACCTCGAGCACTTCGACAAATCGACCCTTCGACAAACCGACCCTCGAGCGCTGTCCGAGACAGATCACGCGCTCGAACTGACCCTCGAGTTCGACCCTTCGACAAACCGACCCTCGAGTTTGACACCTCGAGCACCGTCATCCTCGAGCGCTGTCCGACGTAAGGCACGTCGCCGGAACCAAGCTCCTGACTTGATGACCACCTTCGTGTTCACCTTGGCGACCCGAGGACGATGCATGGGTTAGCGAAGTCCTGGAGTAGCCCCTCACCGAACGTTTAACCTCGCTGTCACCGGCCGAGCACCATTGTGGAAGCAGAGCAGTTTTCCGTCTTCGACCGTATCCTCGAGACCGTATCCTCGAGAGCATACCCCTCGAGACCGTAACCCTCGAGACCGTAACCCCGAGACTGTAACCCCTCAAGACCGTAACCCCTCGAGACTGTACCCTCGAGAGTATACCCCTCGAGACAGTATCCCTCGAGACCGTAATCCTCAAGACCGTAACCCCTCGAGACGCTATCCCTCGAGACCGTACCCCTCGAGCCCATTTTCTTTTTAGAAAATGGTTAAATCTTTGAAAATTCATAACTAATTCATACGAGCTCAGAAAATTATGATCCACATATCCAAATTTTCTATAAATCGAGCCCTATCTATCTAGGCTATGTTTGAGTGTATTTGGATCTTCTATTTTGCATTCGTTCTTTGTGCTAATCTATAGGGGTCGCTTCCGCGACCGTTAAATCTCGTTACAGGCTCGAGCGAGGACAAGTCTGACGACAGTGACTACCAGGAGAAGTCCGACAGCTACGTCAGTGAAGGTGCCACACACCATCCAACCTCGTAGATCCCATTACGCATGGCAATTATAGTATGGCTAGTGCTTTAAATTCATGTTGCTATAATGCTATGCCTATGCTAGGACTGCATGATAGAGTATTTATTTGAAGAGCCCTACCTTGTTGTAAACTATCACCTGCTTACCCGCTGTTATGATAGCCACCTGCTTATCTGCTATACTTATAATTTCTATACTTCACTCGCTTACATTTTGATGCGACGTGATGAACCCAGGGAAGGCCTGGAGGGTGCCAGGCTGGATGTGTGAGTTGATGTTTCAGATGAGCATGTGAGCTGATGATGTTATATCCGGGTTTGGGGTGGAGCTTACGGCAGGGAGTAGGGTGAGGGTTGAGTCGATCGAGCCGGGATCTACGACGAGCTTTTGGAGCAAGTCTTGCCAGGGAATGGTTCTGGACATTCCCAAGAGAGGAGCCTGTGGTGGGCTAACTGAGATGTGATGGTGGTCCTTGGGTGTGATCCTCGGAAAGGTGGAGCCCGGGATGAAGGTGCCGTGGTAGCACGTTAAAGATAAACCCTGATGAAGATATCCCGGTTTGGTCAAATCTTGGAACTGTTGCGCTGGTATCCGGACCTAGGAATCTCTTGCTTTCCACTCGCTCTCCATGGGGGGGAGACGGCCGAACCGCTGGATAGGTCGATGCCACTACTGCTAGGCGAGAAGTGATAGGAAGGTATATGCATGGGATGGAGCTAACACCCTACCGAGACGATCATGGCACCCCCTTTGGGAGTGGGTACATGGCATGGCATCCTCTTCGGGAGTGGATACATGCTCTCTTCATAGTTCCAGTGATCCAGTGCTGGATGGTAGAGTGGCATCGCCTATGGCAGTAGGCGCCCGGAATCTGCCTAGGTGCGCGCGTGCATCGATGATGGTTATCTGATGGATTAGTGAAACCTCTGTAGAGTGTATGGTTGATCGATCGATACATATGCCGAATCTTCGGCTATGGACCTTTCCTATGTTTCGCATGCACCGGACTAGTGAGTGGAGTGTTCTACCTTCCTCTGAGTGTGTTTTCTGGCCGTGAGCCAGTTTGAGGGCTACGGGCCGCTGAGGCAAGCCAAGAGGGAGTTGGCTTGTCAACCAGAGTCTGAGAGGGTGTTGGAGATGAGATGAGATGATGCTACAGATATGGATGGAGATAGATGAAGGGAATGGGTTTGTGTTTACAACATGTTTATTATACTTTTGTTTTATATACTTGAACATTGCATAGGAAAACCCAGCCTTTATAGGTTCCTTTTGAGATACCCTTATTTTTGCACCCACTTCCACAAAGCAATGCATAGGGTGGGAGTGTGGCCAGTACAAATCGTACTGAAAATTTGGTTTCAGGTTCAAGGAGTGAGTACTCATCTGGGGAGTACAGCGATTGAGGGTTTCGTGCCTACGCTCAAGTTAGAGAGAAGAAGATAGCTTCCGCACCTTAAGCTTTTATTGTTATGCTGCATGAACTCTGATTCTGCCCTGTGGCGATGTAATAAGTTACTGTAACTCCCTCTATTTGCACTCTTTTGTTCGATGTATGGATTATGGATTCAACTGTTATCGGGTAATGTGATTTAAATGGTCATATTACACTCCGACACTGTGGATTTCCCTTCACGGAAATCAAGGTCGTTTCAGTTGGTATTAGAGCCATACTTGACCTTAGGACGAAATC
Organism: Bothriochloa decipiens; assembly: GCA_023333625.1. Classification (NCBI taxonomy): domain Eukaryota; kingdom Viridiplantae; phylum Streptophyta; class Magnoliopsida; order Poales; family Poaceae; genus Bothriochloa; species Bothriochloa decipiens. Next base: position 4,483 of record JALGXP010001047.1, read on the forward strand.
CTAGAAATGGACGTTAGTACAGGACAAACCAGTTTTTCTTTCGGTTATATACCGACCCTGCATTTCTTCTTATGCAAGGCTTCTCTATTGTTACTGACTTGCTGACCCTTCTTCCCTTTTGAAACGTGCAGATGACAAGCTTTGGACCCCCGCTTGGACCGTTGAGTAGCATACCCAAGGCTGAGTTCACCTACCAGGGACAGGAGTTTCCAGGCTTTTCGTACACTCTGCGTCGTGTTTTGGGAGTACTCGGAGTGCCTGTCGAGGAGATCAAGTACACCTGCACTGGAGCACCGGACTCAGAAGGAGGAATCAAGGGTTACGTGGTCACTCACCTAGAGATCCCTGTAAGTCAGACTCTGCCCTCAGTACCAGCTCTCCTGGAGATGACAATTGAGGACTCAATCGAAGAAGGAATCCAGTCTGTGTCACACAAGGCTCTGTGTGAAGTGATGAAGATCGCTTATGAGCACCTTTGCAACACAGAGTTTCGCCTTCTTCCTCAGGCCCTGAACTCTCTCCTCACACCAGAGCAGTAGGATGATCTGGTCAGGCCAATCATCCTAGCAGAGACCAGTCTTTGCAACCGTGCCTCCGCCGCTCACCTCTTCGAGCAGAACCGCTACATAGAGCACCTGGAGAAGAAGAGACGCCTCGACCGCAACACTCTGATGGAGTACAGGAGTTCTGCAAGCAGGAAGCTAAGGAGAAAGAAGAACTCGAGGCTACAGTTGCCCAGCTGAAGGACAAGCTCGCACGTCAGGCAAGGGCTCACAGAGTCGAGGTCGCTGACCTGCGAGACAAGGTTGAGGACATTGGGCTCCAAAACTACTACCTTGATGCAAGAGTTCTCCAGTTGGAGGGAGAGAAGATGGACAAGGATATGGAGATCAAAGAACTACAGAAGAGAAGACGGGAAGATGGCAAGAGCAACTTCACCGTGCAGTGTGAGAAGTCAATGCTCGTAAAAGCTCTGAAGAAAGCAAAAGCGAAAGCACAGTGCAACCAAGGCCATCTGATTGCCCTGATGATTCAGAATGAGACCTTGGTGGACAGGTACAAGAGACTCAAGATAGCTTGGAAGAATATCGACGAGAGACACTGCCAGGAGTACGCTGAGTTGCGTGATAGACTTCCTTTGTCAGCCAGACGCAAGGACCCCTTTAAGGAAACTTTCCAGATTGGCTACTCCCTCTTGAGGCACGACCACTGTCCAGCTCCCACCAACCTGCCACTTACCAAGGAGTTCGGAGAAGCTCAGGCTTATGTGAAGCGCCTTCACATGTCACAGGAAGAGTTGACAGTTCTTGGCAACCGTTTTCACCCAGGAGTATAAAACGCGCCGATGTATGAGTCAGAGTAGTGTGGACCCTACGTGGCCACGTCATGAGTTAGAGTTGAGTTAGCTTGTATCCATGAGTTACCTTCTCGTAGTGCGAGTCTTGCATGTCATCTAGCGTAGCTGCTAGAGATGATGCCATGTAATGCAACCATGTAATGAATGATCAATCTTATCGCATTTTATGGCTCTTATTGCTTCTTTGTATGAGTGTTGGATAGATTAAATATTTTTCCTTAAATCGTTGAAATCATTTAATTATATTTAACCAATAAGTACTAAACAGTTGTCGACCCGTGTCGCAGATGTCTGCACGTCGCTCCGCACGTCTGGGCAACCGTCCGCCTCCACCCGAACCCGAGCTTGGGCGTGGAAGACGCTATGGACAAAGGGGAGGTCGTGTTCCACCCATCGACCTCAACCAGGGTGGGAACGATCGCGAGCGGACCCCGCCAGCAGGAAGTGCCGCTGGAGGAGTGATGCCCATGGCAATGTGCCTCCGCCGCAGCCGGTTCCGCCACCGCAACCACCGCCAAACCTGGCGGAAGTGATGGCGCAACAGACACAGCTGCTTGCCGCTTTGGTCAATGGAGCCAATCACCGCTTTGGAGGAAATCCGAATGACTTCCAGAGGAAACTTGAGGGTTTTCTAAAGCTCAGGCCACCCACTTTTGATGGCACCTACAAGGAACCGCTGGAAGCTGACGATTGGCTTCGCGAGATCGAGAAGAAGCTGGAGCTTACCACTTGTACCCCAGAGGAGCGAGTCGGTATCGCTGCTCACCACCTCACTGGAGTTGCGCGTTCCTGGTGGGACAGCTACCACCAAGCTCATGAGGACCCCGATCACATCACCTGGGATGAGTTCGCAGATGAGTTCATCGAGTACCATGTTCCTGAGGGAGTCATAGAGCAGAAAGAGGAGGAATTCCGTAACCTCACCCAGAAGGGATGTGGCATCTTTGAGTACACCAACACCTTCACCAGTTTGTTGCGCTATGCACCTCTGCATGTCGCGACTTCTGAGAAGGAGAAGATCACGCAGTACAGAAAGGGTCTGAACCCCAAGATCAAGGTAGCCCTGGGAGGCACCAAGAGTCACACACTTCGTGACATGATCGATCGTTGCATCCAGATCGAGAAAGACCAGAAGGAGGCAGGAGAAATGTCTAGAAGGGAGAAGAAGAAGTCCGAGGGCTTCTACCGTGACCATGAGCGTAAGAGGTTCCGTCGGGACAAGACGTCTAACCGTCCTCATTACGGCAAAGACTCTACCTATGGCTCGGGTAGGAGTGGTGGTACCTACTTGGCTGACCACTCACGCTTATCCCGCGACCATCGCTCCCGCGATCGTTACTCTCATCACCACCGCTCTTGTGACCGTGCTGGGAAGGATCGCTACCCCCGTGAGCACTCATCGCAGCCACGTCACAGGACTGATCACTCTGCGCCTGTTCGTGCTACACCAAACTCAGGCAGCTGGAAGGCCACTGCACCAACCCCCACAGGCAGTGTGCCGTTCACTTGCTTTGGTTGTGGCAAACCAGGCCACAAGGTGTTTGACTGTCCTGAGAAGACACCCGCACCTGCTGCACCCAAGTCTCAGTACCATGGATCTGCAAGCCGTGGTCGTCTCACGCACATGAATGCAGAAGAAGCTCAAGCTGCCCCAGATGTTGTGTACGGTATGTTTCTTGTTAATGGCATTAAAGCATCCGTTCTGTTTGATTCTGGAGCTACATGTTCATACATCTCATCTAAGTTTGCACGAGAGAGTAAGATACCTATCACTCCACGTTTGGAGCCTATAGTCACCAGTTCTCCTCTTGGTGAGATGAGAAGCACCCATATCTGCAAGGGAGTGAAGCTTTCTATCGAGGGTCTAACCTTTCAAGCTAACCTTACCCTTCTACCATCAAATGGTTTGGATGTCATCCTAGGCATGGATTGGCTTACCGAGCACAAGGGTTTGATTTCTTGTTCACCTAGATATGTTCAGATAACTCATCCTTCTGCCAAGCAGTCAGATGTGCACCTCAGAAGGATAAATCAGTATCTGTTCTATGTGCCCTGAATGCACTCAAGTCGCAGGAAGAATCTCAGAAAAGAGAGAAGACTCTCGTGGATGTCCCCGTTGTCAGGGAATATGAGGATGTGTTTCCAGAAGAGTTGCCCGGCATGCCACCAGATTGTGATGTTGAGTTCATCATTGATCTTGTGCCCGGAACCAGTCCCATCTCTAAGCGACCGTACCGCATGTCAGTGGATGAGCTAGAAGAGCTCAAGAAGCAGTTGAAGGAACTTTCTGACAAGGGCTTTATTAGGCCTAGTGCTTCACCCTGGGGATCACCTGTTCTGTTTGTGAAAAAGAAAGATGGTTCGATGAGGATGTGTGTTGATTACCGCAACCTCAATGCCGTCACCATCAAGAACAAGTATCCTCTGCCAAGGATCGATGACTTGCTTGATCAGCTTCATGGTGCTAAGTACTTCTCGAAGATTGATCTCAGATCTGGTTATCATCAAATGAAGATTCGGGAAGAAGACATTCCCAAGACAGCTTTCGTCACACGCTATGGGCAGTATGAATTCACCGTTGTATCCTTCGGTCTCACGAATGCCCCGGCCTATTTCATGAACATGATGAACAAAGTGTTTATGGAGGATCTTGATCAGTTTGTTGTGGTTTTCATTGACGACATTCTGATTTATTCACCTTCTGCCGAAGAACATGAAGCACATTTGAGGATAGTGCTTGAGAAGTTGTCCCAACACCAGCTCTATGCTAAGTTCAGCAAATGTGAGTTCTGGCTTGAAGAAGTTGCTTTTCTTGGTCATGTACTCTCAGCAAATGGAGTTGCTGTAGACCCTGCAAAGATAGAGGCTGTAAAAGAATGGGAACAACCTCGCAATGTGTCCAAAATCAGGAGTTTCTTGGGATTGGCAGGTTACTATCGCCGATTCATTGAGAACTTCTCGAAGATAGCTCATCCTATGACAAATCTCTTGAAGAAGATTAATGAGTTCGAGTGGACACCAGAGTGTGAACACAGTTTCCAGACTCTAAAGGAGAAGCTAACCACCACACCTATCCTAGCCTTACCTGATATCACTAGCGACTTTATCGTCTACTGCGACGCCTCTCGCCAAGGGCTAGGCTATGTGCTAATGCAGAATGGGAAAGTTATTGCTTATGCTTCCCAACAGCTAAAGGAGCACGAGCAACGATACCCCACGCATGATCTAGAGCTAGCAGCTGTTGTGCATGCTCTGAAGATCTGGAGACATTATCTTATTGGCAACAAGTGTGATATATACACCGATCACAAGAGCTTGAAGTATTTCTTCACTCAAGAAGATCTGAATATGAGACAGTGCAGATGGCTAGAGCTAATCAAGGACTATGACATGGAGATTCACTACCATCCCGGGAAAGCGAATGTAGTCGCTGATGCTCTTAGTCGCAAGACCTATTGTCATGCCTTGCTCTTATTGACCCTGCCACCTGAATTGAAGAAAGAGATTGAAGATCTTCATCTTGAGATAGTACCCCATGGGTTGTTGCACGAACTTCGTATCGAGTATAAGCTCACCGAGCGAATTCATGAAGCTCAAAAGAGTTGTGAAGAAATGGAGTACATTCATGGGTTGATGAAGCTAGGCTACAGCCCCGAATTCAGAGAAGATGAGCATGGAACCATCTGGTTCAAGGATAGAATCTGTGTGCCCAGCAATCCTGCTTTGCGTAAGGAAATCCTGTCAGAGGCACATGACTCTAAGTATTGCATCCATCCCGGTGGTGCAAAGATGTATCAAGATGTGAAGAAGCATTTCTGGTGGAAAGGCATGAAATCAGACATTGCGAGACATGTGGCCGAATGCGACATCTGTAACAGAGTCAAGGCTGAACACAAAAGACCCGCTGGATTACTCAAACCACTCAATGTTCCTGAATGGAAGTAGGAAAGCATATCCATGGACTTTATCGTGGGATTACCTAGATCTCAACAAGGTCATGACTCTATATGGGTAATAGTCGATCGTCTGACGAAGGTAGCACATTTTATACCAGTCAGAACTTCGATACGAGCTGAGCAGTTGGCAGAATTGTACATCAAGGAGATTTTGAGGCTTCATGGAGCTCCTAAGAGTATTGTGTCGGATCGTGGACCCCAATTCATGTCCCAATTCTGGCAATCTCTTCACGAGTCCATTGGGACTGACCTTGATTACAGCACTGCTTATCACCCGAAAACAGATGGTCAGACAGAAAGGTTGAATCAGATTCTAGAAGATATGCTTCATGCCAGTGTTCTCAAATATGGAACAGATTGGGAGAAGTGTCTATCATTTCCTGAGTTCTCTTACAACAACAGCTACCAGGCAAGTATCAAGATGTCACCCTTCCAGGCTCTTTATGGCAAGCCATGTAGAACCCCGTTGATGTGGAACCACCCAGGCGAAAGAACAGTCTTTGGCCCCGCCAAGATCAAGGAAGCCGAAGAAGGAGTAGCTCAAGTCAGAGAGAACCTGAGGATCGCCCAGAGCCGACAGAAGAGCTATGCCGACAAAAGGCGTCGAGACCTTGAGTTCGAAGTTGGGGATTTTGTCTACCTCAAAGTGTCTCCACTTCGTGGTACCGTCAGATTCCACGTAAAAGGGAAGTTGGCCCCAAGATATGTTGGACCGTATCGTATCTGTCAGAGAGTTGGGAAGCTTGCATACAAGCTTGAACTACCTCCCGAGTTAACAGGAGTACACCCCGTTTTTTATGTCTCACAGTTACGCAAGTGCTTAAGGGTACCAGAAGAGGAAGCAGTCACCACTGATGTGCTGGATATCCAGGATACTCTTGAGTACAAGGAGCACCCAATCAAGATCTTGGGTTATGACACCAAAGAGACCCGAAGCAAGTCTATCCCTATGTGCAAGGTTCAATGGGAAGATGAGAATCAACTTCTGCTACAGTATCCTTACCTCTTCGAAAGGTATGACACCTCTTAAATCTCGAGGACGAGATTCCAATAAGGGGGAAGGACTGTAACAACCCAAAAATTCGAACTACAAAATTTTTTTTCGACAAAACCCTGAGTGATGTGGTGCGACATGTCATCATCTACCCCTTACATATGCATCAACCCTAGCATGTCATGCATGGCATTCATATGTTGCAAATTATTTAACATCTCATAACAATGCTCTATGTTCGCTTGTTACATTTTAATGTTTCAATAGTTCAATCATCATGTTGCATTAAAAGAGTGAGTTGGATTTTTATTTGGTTTATGTGTTGATTATTAAAAATGACAACATAATATTTATTTTCACAAATAAATATTAAGGGCATAATACCCTAGCATTATTTGGGCTAGGTATGCTCACTATTCTGTTGCACAAAATAAGCACACCACATATATATATAAGTATATATAAAAATATATTTGAAAATAAAAAAGGATAAGAAAAGGAAAAAGAAAAGGAGGAGACCGACCCGAGCAGCCCCGTCGACCCGGCCTGCGCGCTCGCCTGCGCTCGCCGCTCGACCCCGCGCTGCGTGGCCCAACCAGGCCGATGGCCTAGCAAGAGCCGCGCGCGTCCGCGCGCCGCACCGAGTCTCTGTTGCCGATGAGTCGCTGACGATGGGGCCTCGAAGTGGGACCCACGTGTCATCGCGCCCGCTGAGGTCACCCGACCGGCCGCGCGTGCTCGCGTCAGCACTGTTCCCCGGCATCGCTCCTAAGCAACCTCCCTCGACCGCTTGATCCAGTGTCGCCCTGCATCGACGCGCGCCCGCAAGTCACCTGGACCGACCAGCCCGCGTAAAGTTCCCACGGCCGCAAGCAAGATTCCCCGCGCGCGCACCTGCGCGGTCGCCGCAGTGGAACGCTGCCGCCGTACAGAACTTCGACACCTAGCGCTACCTAGGCCCCTCTCGCCGTTCTCTGGACCCAGATCGAGCCTCAGCTGCTGACATGGACATCCCTTGGCCGCTCGATCAAGCAGAAGCCATGATCGACCGTCCGTCGGCTACCTACCACCGCGTCCGCCCTATAAAGCAAGCACCCCGGCACCCTAGGGTTCCCAGGCCACCGCCGCCGCTCTGGTGGAGCCCAATTCCACCTTGCCAGCCTCGATTGGAGAAGAGCTGAAGGAAGGAGGAAGAAAGGAGTCGGGAAAGAAGAAGAAGCCGCCGCCGGAGTTGGGGAGGAAGACCGTCGACTCGGAGCCGCCGCTGCTGCTTCGAGAGCAGGAAGGAGGAGCAGTACGGCGAGCCGGAGCCGCTTGGACTTGTACCGCACCTCCATCCTCTTCGACCGTCAGTGAGCGCCGCCATCGCCGCCCTCTCGAACCTTCCGCCGTGCTGTTGGCCATGGCGCTCCGCCGTGAGCGCGTAGGCCCAGGTCACTACCGACCTCACTGGACACACCCGCACACACACGAGACTAGCCGAGCCTCTTGGACCACGGCATCGGGAGGGTGCCGAAACGGAAGCCGCCCAGTTCATCGCCGCGCGCCAAGCACCGCCGTAGCGAGATCACCCAGTCGCCTTTCTGTTGAGCCTCGACCTCCGTTGTTTCCGGATCCGTGCTCGCCTTGATGAGACGGACCCCGTGCACACCCTAGCTCCGCGTTTGCCTCGCCAGAGCACCGACCCGAACCACCTTGTCGTCGACGTGTCAGTACGTTGCCGCTCTAGAACGCCGCCGTTCACCGTCGTTTCCTGCCACCATCGACCACCCTCGAGGAGCAAGAAGAAGCCGGGAAGCTCCACCGTGACGAGCTGCATCGAGTGGGCAAGATGGAGACCGTGGACCCTCTCGGAGTGCCATTGCCGTGCACCGAGAACCTGTCGAAGCTCCGCCGTGGGAGTTGCTGCCCGCGCGGACTCCACCGTATGTTTTGGTCACCGCCGGCACCTCGAGCAGGTGTTGTGTGACTCCAACCGTCCATCTACGCCACCAATTGGAGCAGGAGTGACTCGGTGTGAAGTGTACATCGAGCGCCATCGCCATCGAGCCGCCGTCCGCCGTAGAGCTCGTCACCGGAAGCAAAGCTGTCGCCCTGAAGCCCGTCAACGTGACCGTCGTGAAGTCCCGAAACCGATGGGCGGGTTAATGGCTCCAGAGATCCTTTGTGGCACCAGGAATCAAGGGTCTCCCCGCCGCCGATCATCGAGGAAGAACTCCGCGTTTGAGCCGATCTCATCCGAGACAGATCACGCGCTCGAACCGACCCTCGAGTTTGACACCTCGAGCACCGTCACCCTCGAGTTTGACCCTTCGACAACCGACCCTCGAGTTCGACCCTTCGACGAACCAACCCTCGAGTCGACCCTTCGACAAACCGACCCTCGAGTTTGACACCTCGAGCACTTTGACAAACCGACCCTTGAGTTTGACACCTCGAGCACTTCGACAAATCGACCCTTCGACAAACCGACCCTCGAGCGCTGTCCGAGACAGATCACGCGCTCGAACTGACCCTCGAGTTCGACCCTTCGACAAACCGACCCTCGAGTTTGACACCTCGAGCACCGTCATCCTCGAGCGCTGTCCGACGTAAGGCACGTCGCCGGAACCAAGCTCCTGACTTGATGACCACCTTCGTGTTCACCTTGGCGACCCGAGGACGATGCATGGGTTAGCGAAGTCCTGGAGTAGCCCCTCACCGAACGTTTAACCTCGCTGTCACCGGCCGAGCACCATTGTGGAAGCAGAGCAGTTTTCCGTCTTCGACCGTATCCTCGAGACCGTATCCTCGAGAGCATACCCCTCGAGACCGTAACCCTCGAGACCGTAACCCCGAGACTGTAACCCCTCAAGACCGTAACCCCTCGAGACTGTACCCTCGAGAGTATACCCCTCGAGACAGTATCCCTCGAGACCGTAATCCTCAAGACCGTAACCCCTCGAGACGCTATCCCTCGAGACCGTACCCCTCGAGCCCATTTTCTTTTTAGAAAATGGTTAAATCTTTGAAAATTCATAACTAATTCATACGAGCTCAGAAAATTATGATCCACATATCCAAATTTTCTATAAATCGAGCCCTATCTATCTAGGCTATGTTTGAGTGTATTTGGATCTTCTATTTTGCATTCGTTCTTTGTGCTAATCTATAGGGGTCGCTTCCGCGACCGTTAAATCTCGTTACAGGCTCGAGCGAGGACAAGTCTGACGACAGTGACTACCAGGAGAAGTCCGACAGCTACGTCAGTGAAGGTGCCACACACCATCCAACCTCGTAGATCCCATTACGCATGGCAATTATAGTATGGCTAGTGCTTTAAATTCATGTTGCTATAATGCTATGCCTATGCTAGGACTGCATGATAGAGTATTTATTTGAAGAGCCCTACCTTGTTGTAAACTATCACCTGCTTACCCGCTGTTATGATAGCCACCTGCTTATCTGCTATACTTATAATTTCTATACTTCACTCGCTTACATTTTGATGCGACGTGATGAACCCAGGGAAGGCCTGGAGGGTGCCAGGCTGGATGTGTGAGTTGATGTTTCAGATGAGCATGTGAGCTGATGATGTTATATCCGGGTTTGGGGTGGAGCTTACGGCAGGGAGTAGGGTGAGGGTTGAGTCGATCGAGCCGGGATCTACGACGAGCTTTTGGAGCAAGTCTTGCCAGGGAATGGTTCTGGACATTCCCAAGAGAGGAGCCTGTGGTGGGCTAACTGAGATGTGATGGTGGTCCTTGGGTGTGATCCTCGGAAAGGTGGAGCCCGGGATGAAGGTGCCGTGGTAGCACGTTAAAGATAAACCCTGATGAAGATATCCCGGTTTGGTCAAATCTTGGAACTGTTGCGCTGGTATCCGGACCTAGGAATCTCTTGCTTTCCACTCGCTCTCCATGGGGGGGAGACGGCCGAACCGCTGGATAGGTCGATGCCACTACTGCTAGGCGAGAAGTGATAGGAAGGTATATGCATGGGATGGAGCTAACACCCTACCGAGACGATCATGGCACCCCCTTTGGGAGTGGGTACATGGCATGGCATCCTCTTCGGGAGTGGATACATGCTCTCTTCATAGTTCCAGTGATCCAGTGCTGGATGGTAGAGTGGCATCGCCTATGGCAGTAGGCGCCCGGAATCTGCCTAGGTGCGCGCGTGCATCGATGATGGTTATCTGATGGATTAGTGAAACCTCTGTAGAGTGTATGGTTGATCGATCGATACATATGCCGAATCTTCGGCTATGGACCTTTCCTATGTTTCGCATGCACCGGACTAGTGAGTGGAGTGTTCTACCTTCCTCTGAGTGTGTTTTCTGGCCGTGAGCCAGTTTGAGGGCTACGGGCCGCTGAGGCAAGCCAAGAGGGAGTTGGCTTGTCAACCAGAGTCTGAGAGGGTGTTGGAGATGAGATGAGATGATGCTACAGATATGGATGGAGATAGATGAAGGGAATGGGTTTGTGTTTACAACATGTTTATTATACTTTTGTTTTATATACTTGAACATTGCATAGGAAAACCCAGCCTTTATAGGTTCCTTTTGAGATACCCTTATTTTTGCACCCACTTCCACAAAGCAATGCATAGGGTGGGAGTGTGGCCAGTACAAATCGTACTGAAAATTTGGTTTCAGGTTCAAGGAGTGAGTACTCATCTGGGGAGTACAGCGATTGAGGGTTTCGTGCCTACGCTCAAGTTAGAGAGAAGAAGATAGCTTCCGCACCTTAAGCTTTTATTGTTATGCTGCATGAACTCTGATTCTGCCCTGTGGCGATGTAATAAGTTACTGTAACTCCCTCTATTTGCACTCTTTTGTTCGATGTATGGATTATGGATTCAACTGTTATCGGGTAATGTGATTTAAATGGTCATATTACACTCCGACACTGTGGATTTCCCTTCACGGAAATCAAGGTCGTTTCAGTTGGTATTAGAGCCATACTTGACCTTAGGACGAAATCCTAGAAATGGACGTTAGTACAGGACAAACCAGTTTTTCTTTCGGTTATATACCGACCCTGCATTTCTTCTTATGCAAGGCTTCTCTATTGTTACTGACTTGCTGACCCTTCTTCCCTTTTGAAACGTGCAGATGACAAGCTTTGGACCCCCGCTTGGACCGTTGAGTAGCATACCCAAGGCTGAGTTCACCTACCAGGGACAGGAGTTTCCAGGCTTTTCGTACACTCTGCGTCGTGTTTTGGGAGTACTCGGAGTGCCTGTCGAGGAGATCAAGTACACCTGCACTGGAGCACCGGACTCAGAAGGAGGAATCAAGGGTTACGTGGTCACTCACCTAGAGATCCCTGTAAGTCAGACTCTGCCCTCAGTACCAGCTCTCCTGGAGATGACAATTGAGGACTCAATCGAAGAAGGAATCCAGTCTGTGTCACACAAGGCTCTGTGTGAAGTGATGAAGATCGCTTATGAGCACCTTTGCAACACAGAGTTTCGCCTTCTTCCTCAGGCCCTGAACTCTCTCCTCACACCAGAGCAGTAGGATGATCTGGTCAGGCCAATCATCCTAGCAGAGACCAGTCTTTGCAACCGTGCCTCCGCCGCTCACCTCTTCGAGCAGAACCGCTACAT
>JALGXP010001048.1:0-17823 GCA_023333625.1 Bothriochloa decipiens
AAAAAATGCCGGTGCTACCTATCAAAGGGCTATGAATTTTATCTTCCATAAATACATCGGCACATCGGTTGAAATCTACATAGATGACGTGGTGGTCAAATCTGGGGGTTTTGAGAATCATCTGGCTGATCTGCGGAAAATCTTGGAGTCCACCAGAAAGCATGGTTTAAAGATGAATCCGACTAAATGCGCATTTGGTGTATCGGCAGGTCAATTCTTAGGCTTCATGGTACATCAAAGAGGTGTTGAAATCAGCAGAAAATCTATTGATGCAATTAATAAGGTTGTTGCTCCTGCTGATAAGACTGAGTTACAATCCTTGATCGGCAAGATTAATTTCATTCAAAGATTTATATCTAATCTGTCAGGAAAGATCAGAGCCTTCAGTCCTTTATTAAGATTAAAAGCCGATCAGGAATTTGTATGGGGAACAGAGCAGCAATTAGCTTTAGAAGAAATTAAAAAATATTTGGTAAATCCTCCAGTATTGGTTCCGCCTCAACACGGGAAACCTTTCAAGTTGTATTTGTCTGCCGATGATAATGTTATCGGATCGGCATTAATTCAAGAGTTTGAAGGGGAAGAACGTGTGATATATTATTTGAGCAGAAGACTGATAGACGCCGAGACCAGGTATTCGGCCATTGAGAAATTATGTTTGTGTTTATATTTCTCTTGCACAAAATTAAGGCATTATTTGTTATCGGCTGAATGCACGGTCATATGCAAAGACGATGTGGTTAAGCATATGTTGTCAATGCCAATTTTGAAAGGAAGAATCGGCAAGTGGATCTTGGCGTTATCAGAATTTGATTTGCGTCATGAATCGGCTAAAGCGGTTAAAGGACAGGTAATGGCCGATTTTGTTACTCAACATTGCAGTGTGGTAGATTATGCTGAGATTGCTCCATGGACACTTTTCTTTGATGGTTCTACTTGCGGTGAAGGAGCAGGAATCGGTATTGTATTAATCTCGCCTCGAGGGAAGAAATATGAATTTTCATTGCCGATTGCTGGCACTTCAACAAATAATCAGGCTGAATATCAAGCTTTACTGAAAGGGTTAGAATTGCTCAGAGAGATTCGTGCCGATACAGTTGAAGTCTTTGGGGATTCCATGCTAGTCATTAATCAGTTGATTGGAACATATGAGTGCCGAAGTGAAGTCTTGATTACTTATCATGAGAGGTGCCTGCAAATGTTAAAGGAGTTTAAAGATTTTCGACTTGAACACATTCCCAGATTGCACAATGAAGAAGCTAATCGGCTAGCACAGCATGCTTCGGGATATCAACTGATCCGAGAAGTGCTGACATCGGTAATTGATGCCGATGACTGGAGAAGGGATATTGCCGATTACTTAAAAAATCCGTCTAAGAAAGTGGAGAGACGTATAAGGTTTCAAGCTACCAAGTATGTGCTCCTTGATACTGAATTATATTATCGCACTTTGGATGGGGTTTTACTCAAATGCCTTAGTAAAGAAGAATCGAAAAGTCTAATGGGTGAGATTCATAAAGGAGTGTGTGGGGCACATCAATCGGCATTTAAAATGAAATGGATTATTAGGAGGAACGGGTATTATTGGCCGACAATTCTTGAGGATTGTTTTAAATATTTCAAAGGGTGCCAGTCATGTCAGAAATTCAGTAATATTCAAAGAGCACCTGCATCGGCAATGAATCCTATAATCAAGCCTTGGCCGTTTAGAGGATGGGCTATTGATCTCATCGGTCACATCTACCCACCGTCGAGTAAAGGACATAAATTCATACTCGTTGCTACCGATTATTTCACAAAGTGGGTTGAAGCAATTCCTTTAAAGAAAGTGTCATCGGCAAATATGATTGATTTTGTGAAAGAATATATCGTTTACCGATTTGGTATTCCTCAGACTATTACTACCGATCAAGGAACTATGTTCACATCAGGAGAATTTGATAATTTTGCCATCGGTATGGGGATTAAAGTGCTAAATTCCTCTCCTTATTATGCGCAAGCTAACGGTCAGGCTGAAGCATCTAATAAAGGAATAATCAAGCTTATTAAACGAAAAGTTGAGGAAAGTCCTAGGAGGTGGCATACTCTTTTAAATGAAGCTTTATGGTCATATCGGATGGCGTGTCATGGTGCAACTAAGGTCTCACCATATCAATTGGTATATGGGCATGATGCAGTTTTACCTTGGGAAATTAAGACTGGTTCTAGGCGTGTATTTTCTCAGGATCACTTGACAGCCGATGAGTATGACACGCTTATGAGAGATGAATTAGAAGATTTAGCAGGTCATTGGCTAAAGGCCTTAATTAGCGTCGAAGAAAATAAAAAGAGGGTTGCCAGGTGGTATGATAGAAAGGTGAAAGTAAAAGAATTTGCAAATGAAGATTTAGTCTGGAAATTGGTTTTGCCGATTGGAACTAAGAGTTCGAAATTCGGCAAGTGGTCCCCTAATTGGGAAGGTCCTTATCGGATAAATCAGTTGGCTCCTGGTAACGCATACATCTTAGAAACCCTCGAAGGAGTTATATTTCCCAGAGCATTAAATGGGAAATATTTAAAGAAATACTACCCCAGTATTTGGACGGATGCATAAAATACAGGAATAAAGATATCGGCATTATATTACATTCACAGTCAATTGACAAAGTTCAGATTGCCGATAACTTGATAAAACCGATGAGTGAAGTCTACAAACTAAGGAAGGATTGAATAGCGGTTATCGCACGCAGGCGAATCTGGTCGGCTTCTTCCACTTCCCTGACGTCCGCATCGGCAGTGCCCTCTATCGGTTTAAGTTTTCTCCTCAGCGTCAGCGCCATACAGGCTTGATTGTCTCTGTCTTTTTGAAGAATCTTTAAAGTGTTGGACAGGTTGTCTTTCTCCTGTACGGCTTGGTTCAGGGTTGCTTCCACCTCTTTCAGCTTGGCCAGTAAAGCTGTTCTCTTTGCCAATAGATCAGTAATTTTCTTTTCAAGGTCGGCGCCCGAAGCCTCTAAGTTGCTCATGCTTCTGTGTTTTTCTTCGGCGGCCTGCTTGAATTGTAATATTTCTTCTTTAAGTTTCGATTGAGCGGCTCTATCGGCAATTCGTCGAGCGGCCTTTCGGTACTGGAGTTGTCGGCTCTCAAGGTGGGCGGCATGAAAAAGGATTTCTTCAATATTGTCGGGGACTTGGCCACGAATCGCTTTGAAAATTGCTCTTGTGGAGTCTGAATCTTGGACCAGCTGAGGTGTATCTTGATGCAACAAAGATAATAATGTTTCTAATTTGGTTCTGACCTCAGCTGATATAGTTCCTAAGGCAAGCGCAGAACTTTCTTCTTCTTCATCGTCAGGAATGTTGACAGTAAAAGAGAATAAGCTATTTGGAGAGTCTTGTTCCTGTGAGGGGATTAGTCAGTTACAGGAGAATGAGTATTGCAGAATAATGGTTAACTTACTTGCTTCAAAGCGATTTCTCGCATTTGGCTGGAGGAGGCAGCTTGCAATATGTCCTCAGCAATGCTTGCCGATGGATCAGTTCTGGCGAGGCTGAGTGGTGGCAAGTCTGTGGCTATATCGGCAAGTGTTTCTTGAGGTGCTGTTGGTGATCCTGGTGCTGGCACATCCGGCAGTGTTGACTGAAAAGATGGTGCTGGAACTGTGGAAAGTGCCGATGCAATTTTTGATCGTTTTGATTGAAGGGCTACGTAAGATGAAGCTTTGCACTTAGGTTGTGGTTCCTCAAACCCAGATGGCTGGGGGGCATCGGCACCAGAGGACTGTGGTTTTGGATCGGCTGAAACAGCTACAGATGTGTCCACTTGTTGCTACAAGTAAATGGAGTAATTAGTGCTGATTATAATAGTTGAAATCGGGTTAAAATTGGAGAAACATACCTCTGGAGAGTCGACAAGGATGACATCTGAAGGTGCGTTGATGGGTGATGGGGGACGAGTTGCCGATGAAGATTCTAGAAGTGTAGAACTCGCACCCTGAAGTATGGAATCGGTAAGTCACAGCAATTGATATCGGCAAAAGAAAGTGAGTTGGTTACCTGAGATGACTGTGCCGAAAATATGACCGATTTGGTACCCCTCTTAGTACGACCGCGGCCCACTGGAGCATCTAACGAGGGAGCCTTGTGGCCGATGATGGATACTGGGGAAATCGGCTACAGCCGTATGACCTTGCCACTCTTGCTTAATGTTGGGACCGGGTCATCAACCTGTTAAAAAAAGGGTTAGTTGCCAATGGATTAAGGAGGAGTTGAAAGGAGTACAGAGGGCTAGACTTACTGCATCGGCAGGGATGACGTGATCAGGATCAATAGAGTTCCAGTAAAAATGAGGAGAGGCGAAAAATAGCTGTTCCTTCCATTCTTGCCACCATAATTTGAAGGATTCGGTGACAAAAGAAGCCGGTACCCAATTAGTAAGATCGGCATTTGAGATATCAGCATTGGGAAGGAGAGTAACAATTCTGTGCCAATCCACACGGCTCGCGATGGTCTCTCTTGGTTTAATCACATCGGCAAAACATAAGTTGATGGGCAATTGTCCAAAAGCTAGTTGTCTTGCTGCTGCCGATGGATAGTAGAACTCGTATGTGGGATTGATATTCTTCCCGCTTCCAAAAATATTGACTGGGATAGCACAAGGAGTGATTATTGCCCTAAGGATGTCGGCGTCCTGGTTCAGGGCCTCATCGGTAAGATTAAAGGAAAGAGGGAATCTTGCTGCTTCATCAACATACGGGACCCATGCCCGAAGCTCAGAGGGGATGCCGACGTAGAGGCTATGGAAAAGATTGCCGATCTGGATTTTGTTCGCCTCTGCCCTTGGTAGCACTGCCAGTGCTTCTCCAAAGTTGATGGGGGGACGCGTTGCTGATTCTTCTTCCCCAAGTTGATAGTCTTCAGGAAGACTTCGAGGGAATTGCTGGGCAAACAGGTCGATATGGAAATATTTGTGCATGTGGGCATTCAACCACATGTTAATGAACCACCAGGGACCCCCCAGGTTGCCGATGGATTTACCTTGCAGCAGCCTTTGTGACACTTGATGGAGGAGATGGTAGACTGAGCCAAGAAGGTATCGGCCCAGGGGGAGCTTGACGCCGCTAGCCAACAGTTCTGCCGCAGGGAGGTGCATGTTGGTCGATCCAACTGTTCTGCCGCAGAAAATAAACTTCTCAAGCCACATATTCAAAAAGGCTGAGTGTTCCCTGTGGTTGACTGAACCAGATTTCTTATACTCATTGATATAGCCAGTCCAGCCGCCAATGTTTCTGGTGGTCAGCCGATGCTCAGATTTCCGTTGCAACAGTGAGTTGTCATCGACAGAAGAAATGTCCAAGCCAGTAAGCATGTACACATCGGCAAGAGTAGGAGAAGCTGGCCCATGCCTAAAGACAAAGGCATTCAGGGTATCCGACCGGAAATAAGAGGCGGCAATTAATAAAGACTCGTTCCTCTCCATATCGGCAATGGATATTCTGATGCACTGTTCTAACTTGCGTTCCGCCCAATACAGCTCCATTG
This sequence comes from Bothriochloa decipiens, assembly GCA_023333625.1. Classification (NCBI taxonomy): domain Eukaryota; kingdom Viridiplantae; phylum Streptophyta; class Magnoliopsida; order Poales; family Poaceae; genus Bothriochloa; species Bothriochloa decipiens. The sequence continues at coordinate 5,521 of JALGXP010001048.1, forward strand.
GCCTAGCGACCCTCAGATACCAGTCTTTCCATCCCTTGGTGGTTTTGGGCCAAGAACGGAAGGTATCAGTCCAGAGTCCCAAGTCAAAATTCTGAGTTCTGAAGGGGATTCGATTGGTTTCTGCGTTTATAATGTCGGTTGGGTCTGGATTTCCCATTGGGCCTAGGCAAATGAAGTGATTCTGATGCGTTGGGATAAGAAGATTATTGTAAAGCTCCTGAGATTAAAGATTGGGAACAAAGAAGAGTCATGAACTGCGCAGAGAAGGAGAAACGAAATGTCAGAGGATAGGCAAAAGGAAAAGACTAACCTTGGGGACGTCGAAATGAATAGCCATGGCCGCGATGGAGATGGAGAAGGCAAAGAATGCTAATGGAGGTTAAGGGTCACCGTCAAGAGCGCCGATGATCGAGTTCGTCGAAGAATCGCCTGTCGATGTCGCCGCTGGAGAGAGAAAAGCTAGGGTTTGAATCACAGATGAAAAATGGGCCGCGGCAGAGGAAGCACTATATGGGCCTGTTGGTACAGGATCTCCACTACCACGCATGCAACTCTCGAGGAGAAGTTCAAATGGTTTGGGAAATTATGACCTGGAGGAAATTTTGGCGCATAAAGTATTCTATACTCCGAAATTGGGGGGCATGTGTTGACACCGTTTTTTGACACGTGTCAATATGGACCGAAAACTGTGCTGATCGGCAAGGGAGTAGTTCTTCTCCAGCATTGATTCTGAGTTGCCGATGGATGAGTGCCGATAAAGGACATGTTGATCTTGTACATTGCCGATGAAGCCAAAGGGCTGTTGCCGATAGAGTTTGAGGCATGGTTGCCGATGGAAAGCGGAGCTGAAGGACATGGAAAGCAGGTCTGCGCCGTTATTGATGGGTTGCCGATGGGATCTACAGAGATGAGGAGCATGCCGGTAGAGGTTTCATCGTAAAGCAATGGATAAGGGAACTGGCGATATTTGTGCCATTATTTTATTAGTTTATTCTTGAGTCCGACCTTGGTACGAGTCGTTATTTTTTATTCCTTAGAAATAAGACTTGTTTAGGTAATACTTTGTCGTGTCTGTTTAGGACTCATAGTACCAGGGTATAAATATGTACCGAGAGGCAATGTAAAAAAACAATCATCAATACAACAAACCTACTATTTTATCTACTTTTCAAGCAATCTACTTTTCGGCGACTTCGTCATCAGTACTTTTTCCTTTTTCAACGAGTTCTTTCAAGAGTCGACGGGCTGCATCAACTTGATCTCCGACGGCCTTGCAGGTTCCGCTTTTACCGAGCAAGATTCAGGCTTTGACGTCCGGGCGTATCGCTGTCGTCTCGTCTGATCTGTTCAACAGTTATCGAGTATCATCTGAGCTTTGACGTCCGGGCGTATCGCTGTCGTCTCGTTCAGGTTTTATTCAAATCTATCATCCTTGTCGATTAACAGGTCAAATCGACTGGCACGCTCCGGATATCGATCTCGGGTATTAGCCCGGTGTGTTTGCAGATATAATTTTGCATCAACACATCTTTTGGCACGCCCGGTGGGATCAAGTCAACAGATTTATCATGAGGAATACTACCGATATCACTCCAGAGAACATCATCGAGATATCAGAATCAGATCTTAAGGAGGATCAGAAGCAAGCCATGGAAAAAGCTATGGAGGATTACAGGCAGCTTTGCTTGAAGTTTTTCAGCATGAACAGGGGAGGAGAAGTTATCCAGAAGCAAGATCTGCCGCTGCCTCGGCAGGTAACCTTTGACTCCAACCCTGGCAAATTACAGGAGATGGTTAATTCTGCATTAAATCAAGCTTTGATCAACCACTCCACCGTGCTGTCCAATACTGTCTACAATGCTGTTGTACAAACGTTAAGGGACGGACAAGCACCAGGGTATGTCGGGCCAGCGTATCATCAGCCAGGATCGGCATCTACCAGTACTCCATCGGCAACTCTAGCCGTTGAGAGTATAGAAGCGCCTACTCTTTCAGCTATATCAGGACCATCCATCGCTGGCGCCACGCCGATAGGATTAGATCTAACGTCTCAGAAGAAGCCTAGCACTCAGTTGAGCACAGATCTATCGGCATCGGCAATGTCAGGTCCTTCAGGTCAACATAATCAAACTGCTGCCAATTGGTGGGGATACGGTATGCCTCCAGGTCCATCTACTGCCAATTCTGGACCGCCTCAAGTGCATGATGTAGCAGGGAAGGGTCCAATGACATCGGTTACTCCAATCCGGCCGGTGGCTCAAGCGCCGCATTATTCTACTGTACCTCTTGCTATACAGCCATTGTCAATGGGATTCCACGCACCTCCGCAACAGATATTTTATGCGAATCCATTGATTAATCCTCCACCAGCAATTCAGGGCAATTATGCTGGCTATCATCCGTCTATACAAGAGCATCAATTGTCTACAAGCTATCAGCCATTGGCAAGCCAGGTGCCGATGAGTTACAGTCTCAATTGGTCGGGGCAAGCGCCAACCCAGCAATCTGCTATTCAACTAAGCCACCAAGCAATAGGGACTCAACGGTATAGTCCACAGACAACTGTCCAGGAGCAAGCATCGGCAAAACAGACGATGAACTTTACTCCGCAGGTTGGTGCCATGAATATGCCGATTTATCCAAGCCAAGTGCCACAGGGGTATGTAGAAGCATATCAGCCAACGCCTCCAGTAGAGATCCAGCCAGTGCATCGGCAAGATCATGATGCACTCTTGACCGATAGGATTGCAGAAGTGATGAAAGAGCAATTTGGGATTCAGCCAAAGGTCAATACTTACTCTTATCGGACTCCGTACCCTTCGTCTTATGACTCGATTCCTTTCTGGAATCGGTACAAGGTGCCAGATTTCACTAAGTTTTCTGGGCAAGATGATACGTCAACAATGGAGCACATCAACCGATTCATCATCCAGTGCGGAGAAGCAGCTAACAGGGATGAATTAAGGGTTCGATTATTTTCCTCATCATTGTCTGGATCGGCTTTTGCGTGGTTTATTTCGTTACCACCTAATTATGTTATTACATGGGCCGATCTAGAGAAGCAATTTCACAAATACTTCTTTGCTGGGGTACATGAAAAGAAACTGACTGATTTGACAAAATTGAGACAACACAGTGATGAGTCAGTAGAAAGTTTCGTACACAGGCTAAGGGATGTGAAGAATAAATGCTACAACTTAGTGCTTGATGATCGGCAGTTAGCCGATTTAGCTCTTCAAGGGTTACTGCCACATATCAGAGAAAAATATGGGTCACAAGAGTTTGAAAGTTTGAGTCATATTGTGCAAAGGATTTCTGATCAGGACACTAGGGTTTTTGAACCCAGGAAGAATTGGAATAAAAAGGTGTCCTTTGTAGAAGAAGCAGAAGATTCAGACTCTGATGATGAACCAATTATCGGTTTAGCTGAGTGGGTAAAGAATAAGAAGCTGATATCATGTCCTTTCGGTCAGAAAGAGCCAGAAAAGTTTCTATTTGATATCACCAAGGCCGATAGGATATTTGATCTTTTGCTCCAAGAGGGTCAAATCAAACTGTCTCCTCATCATGTGATTCCATCGGCAGAAGAGCTGAAAAAGATTAGGTACTGCAAATGGCATAATGCTACCTCGCACAGTACCAATGATTGCAAGGTGTTTAGGCAACAGTTGCAGTCGGCTATCGAATCTGGGAAAATCAAGTTTGATAATTCAAAAACTCAGAAGCCAATGAAAATTGATCAACATCCGTTCCCTGCAAATATGGTGGAGGCTAAAGGCAAAACCAAAGTGTTAACATCAGAAGCTGCCAGAAGAAATGCATCGGTAGACCCTAAGAATCAAATAATTATTGAGGAGGTAAAGGGAAAGAAATCTGCCGATGGCGCTAAAGGGAAAAGAATTGTTGATGAAGGTAGTAGCTCCAGAAGACCTCTGAGGCCTGCTCCATATGGTGTTCAGTATCGGCAACATGAGGATCGGTATCGGCAACAGTGTGAGGATCGGTATCGGCAGCAACAGGAAGAGTTACGTCGACATGAAGATCACTGGAATTGCCCGTTTTTCATTCATTGCTGGGAAGAAGGCATTAAATTGCCCACTGCCGATACCTGCCCTGAGTGTAATGGTTACTATTTAAATGATCGGGTAGAGAGACAACGTCACTCTAGTAATCGAGGGCCACGCATTGATAAGCCGATCAAAGAAAAAGTATCAGCATTTGATCGGCTGGGGGGCAGAGTTAGCGTGCATGATAGGCTTGGCAGGAATATTGATTGTTTTCCAAATAGTCATGCAAGGCTTGAAGAGATGGCTAACGAAAGGGTTCCTGATGAAGGGATATTCTGCCGGGATCCAAACATAGGCCTCCATGAGCAGAACACAAAGCATTATCAGCCTGTTTGGAAAACAAAGCTGCCCCAATGGTGCCCTGAAGGATTGACGAAGACTCAAAAAAGAAGGGAACAGCGTATGCGTCAAGAAGACTTACAGTGCCCAAGAGAAAGCATCCCAAAGGCAACAACTCAAGTATGGCAACCAAAATGTAAGGGTGAAAAGTCCATCGGCAGATGTTAACATGGTCTTCATGTTGCCGATGGAGTTCTTGGCGCCAGGTGACAAGGAACAAGCAGTTTTTGCCGATGAAGCAGCTCAACTAACTCTAGATCCAATGATGGCTGTGTTTGAAAAGCCTGCCGATGATGAGAGGCAACACCTCAAAGCTCTGTTTGTTAAAGGCAGGATTGATGGACAGCCAGTGTCAAAAATACTCATAGATGGAGGAGCGGCAATTAATATCATGCCGTATGTTATGTTCCGAAGACTTGGAAAAGGAGACCAAGATTTAACCAAGATGGATATGATGCTTAAAGATTTTGAAGGCAATGTGTCTCCGGCTAAAGGGGCATTATGTGTTGAGTTGACTATCGGCAGCAAGACTTTGCCTACCACCTTCTTTATCGTTAACGGCAAAGGTAACTATAATTTGCTCCTAGGAAGGGATTGGATTCATGCCAACTGTTGTGTTCCTTCTACGATGCATCAGTGCCTCGTACAGTGGATTGGAGACAAGATTGAAATTATCCCTGGTGATTCTTCTTATATAATCGCATCAGCTGATTCTGAGACCTATGAACGAACAAAGTGCATATCGGGAGAAGCATGGGATACGGAATTTCTTAGGGTTGCTGATTATGAGCTCACACCGATCCAAGCATTCGGTTCTAAAGATGAATTTTAATGGATCAGTTTGCCGATGGTGGAAAGCTTGGTCATGGGTTCACATCGGCTGATAATTTAGTGGAAATAGATATTGGTAACGGTGACAGGCCGAGACCAACTTTTATTAGTGCTAAGTTAGATTCTCAATGTAAACAGCAAATGATTGATATTTTGAGGGAATATAAGGACTGTTTTGCTTGGGATTATACAGAAATGCCTAGATTAGATCGGTCAATAGTTGAACATCGGTTGCCTATTAAGTCAGGATTTCGGCCTCATCAACAGCCCGCACGCCGATGTAATCCTAAAGTGTTACCTGATATTAAAGCCGAAATCACAAGGTTAATTGAAGCTGGTTTTATTCGGCAATATCGATATGCCGAATGGATTTCTAACATGGTTCCTGTTTATAAGAAAAATGGAAAACTTCGTGTGTGTATTGATTTCAGGAATCTTAATAAAGCCACACCGATGGATGGCTATCCAATGCCTGTTGCTGATTTATTGATTGATGCTGCAGCTGGACACCGGATCATCAGCTTCATGGATGGTAATGCCGGTTATAACCAAATTTTCATGGCTGAAGAGGATATTTCCAAGACTGCTTTTAGGTGTCCAGGTCATGTGGGTTTATTCGAATGGATTGTCATGACCTTCGGCTTAAAAAATGCCGGTGCTACCTATCAAAGGGCTATGAATTTTATCTTCCATAAATACATCGGCACATCGGTTGAAATCTACATAGATGACGTGGTGGTCAAATCTGGGGGTTTTGAGAATCATCTGGCTGATCTGCGGAAAATCTTGGAGTCCACCAGAAAGCATGGTTTAAAGATGAATCCGACTAAATGCGCATTTGGTGTATCGGCAGGTCAATTCTTAGGCTTCATGGTACATCAAAGAGGTGTTGAAATCAGCAGAAAATCTATTGATGCAATTAATAAGGTTGTTGCTCCTGCTGATAAGACTGAGTTACAATCCTTGATCGGCAAGATTAATTTCATTCAAAGATTTATATCTAATCTGTCAGGAAAGATCAGAGCCTTCAGTCCTTTATTAAGATTAAAAGCCGATCAGGAATTTGTATGGGGAACAGAGCAGCAATTAGCTTTAGAAGAAATTAAAAAATATTTGGTAAATCCTCCAGTATTGGTTCCGCCTCAACACGGGAAACCTTTCAAGTTGTATTTGTCTGCCGATGATAATGTTATCGGATCGGCATTAATTCAAGAGTTTGAAGGGGAAGAACGTGTGATATATTATTTGAGCAGAAGACTGATAGACGCCGAGACCAGGTATTCGGCCATTGAGAAATTATGTTTGTGTTTATATTTCTCTTGCACAAAATTAAGGCATTATTTGTTATCGGCTGAATGCACGGTCATATGCAAAGACGATGTGGTTAAGCATATGTTGTCAATGCCAATTTTGAAAGGAAGAATCGGCAAGTGGATCTTGGCGTTATCAGAATTTGATTTGCGTCATGAATCGGCTAAAGCGGTTAAAGGACAGGTAATGGCCGATTTTGTTACTCAACATTGCAGTGTGGTAGATTATGCTGAGATTGCTCCATGGACACTTTTCTTTGATGGTTCTACTTGCGGTGAAGGAGCAGGAATCGGTATTGTATTAATCTCGCCTCGAGGGAAGAAATATGAATTTTCATTGCCGATTGCTGGCACTTCAACAAATAATCAGGCTGAATATCAAGCTTTACTGAAAGGGTTAGAATTGCTCAGAGAGATTCGTGCCGATACAGTTGAAGTCTTTGGGGATTCCATGCTAGTCATTAATCAGTTGATTGGAACATATGAGTGCCGAAGTGAAGTCTTGATTACTTATCATGAGAGGTGCCTGCAAATGTTAAAGGAGTTTAAAGATTTTCGACTTGAACACATTCCCAGATTGCACAATGAAGAAGCTAATCGGCTAGCACAGCATGCTTCGGGATATCAACTGATCCGAGAAGTGCTGACATCGGTAATTGATGCCGATGACTGGAGAAGGGATATTGCCGATTACTTAAAAAATCCGTCTAAGAAAGTGGAGAGACGTATAAGGTTTCAAGCTACCAAGTATGTGCTCCTTGATACTGAATTATATTATCGCACTTTGGATGGGGTTTTACTCAAATGCCTTAGTAAAGAAGAATCGAAAAGTCTAATGGGTGAGATTCATAAAGGAGTGTGTGGGGCACATCAATCGGCATTTAAAATGAAATGGATTATTAGGAGGAACGGGTATTATTGGCCGACAATTCTTGAGGATTGTTTTAAATATTTCAAAGGGTGCCAGTCATGTCAGAAATTCAGTAATATTCAAAGAGCACCTGCATCGGCAATGAATCCTATAATCAAGCCTTGGCCGTTTAGAGGATGGGCTATTGATCTCATCGGTCACATCTACCCACCGTCGAGTAAAGGACATAAATTCATACTCGTTGCTACCGATTATTTCACAAAGTGGGTTGAAGCAATTCCTTTAAAGAAAGTGTCATCGGCAAATATGATTGATTTTGTGAAAGAATATATCGTTTACCGATTTGGTATTCCTCAGACTATTACTACCGATCAAGGAACTATGTTCACATCAGGAGAATTTGATAATTTTGCCATCGGTATGGGGATTAAAGTGCTAAATTCCTCTCCTTATTATGCGCAAGCTAACGGTCAGGCTGAAGCATCTAATAAAGGAATAATCAAGCTTATTAAACGAAAAGTTGAGGAAAGTCCTAGGAGGTGGCATACTCTTTTAAATGAAGCTTTATGGTCATATCGGATGGCGTGTCATGGTGCAACTAAGGTCTCACCATATCAATTGGTATATGGGCATGATGCAGTTTTACCTTGGGAAATTAAGACTGGTTCTAGGCGTGTATTTTCTCAGGATCACTTGACAGCCGATGAGTATGACACGCTTATGAGAGATGAATTAGAAGATTTAGCAGGTCATTGGCTAAAGGCCTTAATTAGCGTCGAAGAAAATAAAAAGAGGGTTGCCAGGTGGTATGATAGAAAGGTGAAAGTAAAAGAATTTGCAAATGAAGATTTAGTCTGGAAATTGGTTTTGCCGATTGGAACTAAGAGTTCGAAATTCGGCAAGTGGTCCCCTAATTGGGAAGGTCCTTATCGGATAAATCAGTTGGCTCCTGGTAACGCATACATCTTAGAAACCCTCGAAGGAGTTATATTTCCCAGAGCATTAAATGGGAAATATTTAAAGAAATACTACCCCAGTATTTGGACGGATGCATAAAATACAGGAATAAAGATATCGGCATTATATTACATTCACAGTCAATTGACAAAGTTCAGATTGCCGATAACTTGATAAAACCGATGAGTGAAGTCTACAAACTAAGGAAGGATTGAATAGCGGTTATCGCACGCAGGCGAATCTGGTCGGCTTCTTCCACTTCCCTGACGTCCGCATCGGCAGTGCCCTCTATCGGTTTAAGTTTTCTCCTCAGCGTCAGCGCCATACAGGCTTGATTGTCTCTGTCTTTTTGAAGAATCTTTAAAGTGTTGGACAGGTTGTCTTTCTCCTGTACGGCTTGGTTCAGGGTTGCTTCCACCTCTTTCAGCTTGGCCAGTAAAGCTGTTCTCTTTGCCAATAGATCAGTAATTTTCTTTTCAAGGTCGGCGCCCGAAGCCTCTAAGTTGCTCATGCTTCTGTGTTTTTCTTCGGCGGCCTGCTTGAATTGTAATATTTCTTCTTTAAGTTTCGATTGAGCGGCTCTATCGGCAATTCGTCGAGCGGCCTTTCGGTACTGGAGTTGTCGGCTCTCAAGGTGGGCGGCATGAAAAAGGATTTCTTCAATATTGTCGGGGACTTGGCCACGAATCGCTTTGAAAATTGCTCTTGTGGAGTCTGAATCTTGGACCAGCTGAGGTGTATCTTGATGCAACAAAGATAATAATGTTTCTAATTTGGTTCTGACCTCAGCTGATATAGTTCCTAAGGCAAGCGCAGAACTTTCTTCTTCTTCATCGTCAGGAATGTTGACAGTAAAAGAGAATAAGCTATTTGGAGAGTCTTGTTCCTGTGAGGGGATTAGTCAGTTACAGGAGAATGAGTATTGCAGAATAATGGTTAACTTACTTGCTTCAAAGCGATTTCTCGCATTTGGCTGGAGGAGGCAGCTTGCAATATGTCCTCAGCAATGCTTGCCGATGGATCAGTTCTGGCGAGGCTGAGTGGTGGCAAGTCTGTGGCTATATCGGCAAGTGTTTCTTGAGGTGCTGTTGGTGATCCTGGTGCTGGCACATCCGGCAGTGTTGACTGAAAAGATGGTGCTGGAACTGTGGAAAGTGCCGATGCAATTTTTGATCGTTTTGATTGAAGGGCTACGTAAGATGAAGCTTTGCACTTAGGTTGTGGTTCCTCAAACCCAGATGGCTGGGGGGCATCGGCACCAGAGGACTGTGGTTTTGGATCGGCTGAAACAGCTACAGATGTGTCCACTTGTTGCTACAAGTAAATGGAGTAATTAGTGCTGATTATAATAGTTGAAATCGGGTTAAAATTGGAGAAACATACCTCTGGAGAGTCGACAAGGATGACATCTGAAGGTGCGTTGATGGGTGATGGGGGACGAGTTGCCGATGAAGATTCTAGAAGTGTAGAACTCGCACCCTGAAGTATGGAATCGGTAAGTCACAGCAATTGATATCGGCAAAAGAAAGTGAGTTGGTTACCTGAGATGACTGTGCCGAAAATATGACCGATTTGGTACCCCTCTTAGTACGACCGCGGCCCACTGGAGCATCTAACGAGGGAGCCTTGTGGCCGATGATGGATACTGGGGAAATCGGCTACAGCCGTATGACCTTGCCACTCTTGCTTAATGTTGGGACCGGGTCATCAACCTGTTAAAAAAAGGGTTAGTTGCCAATGGATTAAGGAGGAGTTGAAAGGAGTACAGAGGGCTAGACTTACTGCATCGGCAGGGATGACGTGATCAGGATCAATAGAGTTCCAGTAAAAATGAGGAGAGGCGAAAAATAGCTGTTCCTTCCATTCTTGCCACCATAATTTGAAGGATTCGGTGACAAAAGAAGCCGGTACCCAATTAGTAAGATCGGCATTTGAGATATCAGCATTGGGAAGGAGAGTAACAATTCTGTGCCAATCCACACGGCTCGCGATGGTCTCTCTTGGTTTAATCACATCGGCAAAACATAAGTTGATGGGCAATTGTCCAAAAGCTAGTTGTCTTGCTGCTGCCGATGGATAGTAGAACTCGTATGTGGGATTGATATTCTTCCCGCTTCCAAAAATATTGACTGGGATAGCACAAGGAGTGATTATTGCCCTAAGGATGTCGGCGTCCTGGTTCAGGGCCTCATCGGTAAGATTAAAGGAAAGAGGGAATCTTGCTGCTTCATCAACATACGGGACCCATGCCCGAAGCTCAGAGGGGATGCCGACGTAGAGGCTATGGAAAAGATTGCCGATCTGGATTTTGTTCGCCTCTGCCCTTGGTAGCACTGCCAGTGCTTCTCCAAAGTTGATGGGGGGACGCGTTGCTGATTCTTCTTCCCCAAGTTGATAGTCTTCAGGAAGACTTCGAGGGAATTGCTGGGCAAACAGGTCGATATGGAAATATTTGTGCATGTGGGCATTCAACCACATGTTAATGAACCACCAGGGACCCCCCAGGTTGCCGATGGATTTACCTTGCAGCAGCCTTTGTGACACTTGATGGAGGAGATGGTAGACTGAGCCAAGAAGGTATCGGCCCAGGGGGAGCTTGACGCCGCTAGCCAACAGTTCTGCCGCAGGGAGGTGCATGTTGGTCGATCCAACTGTTCTGCCGCAGAAAATAAACTTCTCAAGCCACATATTCAAAAAGGCTGAGTGTTCCCTGTGGTTGACTGAACCAGATTTCTTATACTCATTGATATAGCCAGTCCAGCCGCCAATGTTTCTGGTGGTCAGCCGATGCTCAGATTTCCGTTGCAACAGTGAGTTGTCATCGACAGAAGAAATGTCCAAGCCAGTAAGCATGTACACATCGGCAAGAGTAGGAGAAGCTGGCCCATGCCTAAAGACAAAGGCATTCAGGGTATCCGACCGGAAATAAGAGGCGGCAATTAATAAAGACTCGTTCCTCTCCATATCGGCAATGGATATTCTGATGCACTGTTCTAACTTGCGTTCCGCCCAATACAGCTCCATTGGCCTAGCGACCCTCAGATACCAGTCTTTCCATCCCTTGGTGGTTTTGGGCCAAGAACGGAAGGTATCAGTCCAGAGTCCCAAGTCAAAATTCTGAGTTCTGAAGGGGATTCGATTGGTTTCTGCGTTTATAATGTCGGTTGGGTCTGGATTTCCCATTGGGCCTAGGCAAATGAAGTGATTCTGATGCGTTGGGATAAGAAGATTATTGTAAAGCTCCTGAGATTAAAGATTGGGAACAAAGAAGAGTCATGAACTGCGCAGAGAAGGAGAAACGAAATGTCAGAGGATAGGCAAAAGGAAAAGACTAACCTTGGGGACGTCGAAATGAATAGCCATGGCCGCGATGGAGATGGAGAAGGCAAAGAATGCTAATGGAGGTTAAGGGTCACCGTCAAGAGCGCCGATGATCGAGTTCGTCGAAGAATCGCCTGTCGATGTCGCCGCTGGAGAGAGAAAAGCTAGGGTTTGAATCACAGATGAAAAATGGGCCGCGGCAGAGGAAGCACTATATGGGCCTGTTGGTACAGGATCTCCACTACCACGCATGCAACTCTCGAGGAGAAGTTCAAATGGTTTGGGAAATTATGACCTGGAGGAAATTTTGGCGCATAAAGTATTCTATACTCCGAAATTGGGGGGCATGTGTTGACACCGTTTTTTGACACGTGTCAATATGGACCGAAAACTGTGCTGATCGGCAAGGGAGTAGTTCTTCTCCAGCATTGATTCTGAGTTGCCGATGGATGAGTGCCGATAAAGGACATGTTGATCTTGTACATTGCCGATGAAGCCAAAGGGCTGTTGCCGATAGAGTTTGAGGCATGGTTGCCGATGGAAAGCGGAGCTGAAGGACATGGAAAGCAGGTCTGCGCCGTTATTGATGGGTTGCCGATGGGATCTA
>JALGXP010000107.1:0-83211 GCA_023333625.1 Bothriochloa decipiens
ATAATATAATATAATATAATATAATATAATATAATATAATATAATATGATAATGGATTAAAAAATGATTGTTTTGAGTAAACTGTATACTATGCATATGCATTCTGTGTTGTACGTGTATAAAATGTGTAGGATGCCGACAATAGATAAAGCTATAAAGATGAACCAGTAATTGCCTGCATGCCAAATTGTCAATACTGAAATAGTTTTTTTTTCAGAAACGCCAATACTGAATACTGAATTAGCTAAGAACCAGTGGTGGTGGCCAAATTCGTTAGATTTTAGAGAGAGCCTGAATTTCTGGGGGAAAATGGCCCAACGTAAAAATTCTCCACTTGAACCGAGAGGCCCAGCGGAGGCTGCACGCCGCAACGGCACCGGCCCGCCGAGCGACCGTAGCGGCAGCGCCCATGGGCTCCGATCCGCCTGCTCGGCGCTTGCACGCGCGGAAATCAGTGAGCCGGCCAGGCCAGGCTCGATGGACCTGCTGCCGTGCATCGGCGCGCGCTCTCTATCCAGTATCCAGTTTCCACGGGCGGCGCTTCAGCGCTTGTCTGCTTGACGAGGTGGGTGCCTGCCTGAATTTTCCAAGCATCAGACTAGAACAGGATTGAAGATTGATCAGACCAAGCATCGAACCAGAAGCAATTCTCACCTAGTTCAGCGACATGGGAGCTGGAAATGCCACATGCAGATCGGCACACAACTTCACCCTCAAATACTTGCAATGGCAATGGAAGCATATGTCGTATTATAAACACAAGATCTCTGTACATGTAATGAAGCATCCGTTTCTACACACGCGTGTCAAGTGCTCCAATCATCATACATAGCTATACCTACACCTACTTCCTGACCTCCCTACTTATTTGACTAACACTACAAAAAGTAAATACAGAATAAGACCTTACAAACAATAAATAAATTGTTCATGCAAAACTCTCAGAAAATGAATATGCACGCTACCCTTTTTGGGCAAAGGCTGGCCCGAAAAGAAGAAATAGGCTAGCCAAGGAATTCGAGCACCCCTACAAAATTTTCTGGCAGAATACGCAGTCCTCCTCAAATCCCTGATCTCTGGGGTATATACAGACTGAATCAACGCACAGGCCACCTTTTGTATGTGTACAATCAATCTGCATCATCGAGAACTTGAGTTCCGTCACCTCATCTGAACTTGATATGATGAAATCACCGACGTGGTAAAGGATCCATCTTCCGGGGTTAATTAGGCAGGACTCGGATGCAGTGTGCTGATCATCTGAAGTTGAGAGCTGGAACCGTGTCGGTTTGATGTCCCAACCGTGGATATTCTCGGATCCATGGCCTCGGCGGCCCATCCGCTTGTGTGGTCGGCCCAAATGGAGCCGGAAGAATAGGCTGTATGAACCGGCAGGAAAGCAGAAATCAATCTCCCCAGCAACCTCAAGCCACCATATCTGCTGAAGATAGGCAACACTGTGAAATCTGCAATGAAAATCATGGCAGTTTAGTCATCTCTAAAGTCTTATGCGTTGAGTTCAGTAATTGCTCAACATGAAAATAGGGAAGAGCTCAAACTGACACTATGGATGGACCAAGCTACAACACCACAGCATGCCAGGTCAAACTGAATGCGAAAACAAAACTATCAGGGTTATTGCACAAATACAGCAAATAGCTCGCAATATCAGGTGCTCGGGTGAGGCCTGGTTTGGTACGTTTTGGCATTCAGTTTAACTCCAAACCAAGTCCTGAACATTTTGAATCCAAATAAACTGGATGTACACATGCTCTGAGTTGCAGTAACAGAAACCCCATAAAGCTATCATTCAGGTGTCGAGGTCACCAACTGGCAACATGATGGGGGTGCTTACTGATGGCATGCAAGAACAGGACAAGGATCAAAGTGTAGTCAACGGGCAGGTCATGTAAATAGAATAAACCAAATCACATCAGAACAAATATTATAGATGTTCAATTTGCATCAGTAGCCATCAGACTGAAGTTAACTGTACACATATAGGCTTTCCGATGACACTGAAGTGTCTTTGATTGTATGCAGCATGCTGATTGGCTTCAGGATTTTATTATATAAATGTACAGTGGCACAAAAGGTAACATGGTAGCATGAAGGTAAGTAACATTTAACGGAACACACAGCGTGAATAAAAAACATGGTCCCACACATATCAATCACACTCAAAAGTACTTTACTAGCTTGCTAATTTGTCAATTGCTGCTGACAGTTTAGATAAGCTGTCCGGCACTGAGGACATCTAACTGTGTCTGAACACCCAATGCATCCTACTGGAAAAACACACAATCAATCATCACAAAAATATATCATAGGCCTTTCTTGGGTAGGTATGTGAAAGAAAGACGTATCTACCTGGAAAACAAATCTTGAACCAGTTTATTAACAAAATAAATACATTAAATGCTCAACGAAAAAGAATAACAAGGAGTATCAGATCAGGTTATTGTCTTATCGAGGAACCTAACAAAAGTCAAGCAATTAACAAAGAGCTTCCAATACAACAAAAATATAGTAATAGATCATATAAAAGTATGGCATGATAAAAGTATTCCATGGTTTCATTTTCTCACAACGCTGACAGTTTCATGTAATGCGATCTTGTAACCTCCTAAATGAAATGAGTACATTTACTCAGAATATGAAAACAAAACAAAGTACCTTGATTCCTCTGTGGATAGGTGGCTCCAATACCTCCGATCATCTCTCCCTGTGATCGACATAGCCTTTGAGGAGACGGACATGCAGAAACCTCCCTTGTTCTTCTCGATCCAAAATTCCTAGTCAAATAACTGCTTTTAGTTAGACCATCGCAGACAAAACATAGAGCAGAAGTCCCAGAACAAACATAATAGAAGGCATCAAACACGAAAAGTTTTTCCCAGCCACCACTAAATCATCCTCTACCAAAAGCAAAGGCATTCTGATTTTTGGAAAGTGACAAAAGAAAAAAAAATTACCTTGGTGCCGCCGTCGAACGGGGTGGGCCGGCAGACGCGCGCGTATATCTCCTTCTTGATCGCTGCAGCAGAGGAGCAGCACCTGCCACTGCCAACATTGCCTTCGGCGGCCGCGTCACCGCAGCCGCAGTCGTCGTCGTCGTCGTCGGCCGCGGCCGCGAGCGCTGCGAGGTACCTGTAGTTGGCGGGCAACTTGGCGGCCCAGATGCAGTCGGCAGAGGCCGCGCCCCGGAACGCCCGGTTGAGGCAGGCCACCTGGCAGATCTCGGCCGGGTCGAGGTAGAGCAGCACCGCCGCGACGCAGCTCTCCGGCATGTCGCCCAGCGACGTCTGCCCCCACCTTCCCCGGCCGTACCCCTCCGGCGCCACCACGCTCGTCGACGCCCCCACACCCATCCAAATCCAAATTGCAAGATTCAATGCGTGGCGGGAGTTGGGTACCTTGCTTCCTCGGATTACGCGGTTACGCCTCCAATGCCTGCAGAGTGGGTGGAGCTCTCTCTTCTTTATCCGGTTAGCGACAGTTGGATTGGATAGCCGCCGGTCGGATGGTTCTTGTTCAATTCAACCGACTTGCTGGAGTCTATAGCCCAAGGGCCAAGACCATGCATGGCATGGGGTGCTCTCTCTCTCTCTCTCTCTCTCTCTGATAGCCACACCACACGCGTGGGTGGAGAACAAGAAGCCGTGGAGATGAGACTTGGAAAGGGGTTCTTGAAGGTGGCGACGGAGGAGAGAACTAGGCGCCGCCGGATGGCTTGCTGACTCTGACCCGGTGGTGGCCGTAAAAATAGCTCGCTTTTTCAGCTGGATCAGTGGATGGTTCTGCTTCTCGACAAGGAAACCGGCTCAAGTGGATATTGTTGGCTTGGCATATCATCGCCACGTCGTCCGCGGTCGCCGGCGGTATTCTGTTTTGGCTAAAGATGAGTAGCAGCGGCCAGCGCGAGGTGCTGGCCTGATGGGCGATGGTCGATGGATATCCGGGCGGGAGTTGGGGGACAAAGCGTGACCGCACAATCAGTTTGGCCGGCGTCGCCTGGATTTCGTGTGTCGTTATGGCTCTGGCATCTCGCTTCATCAGGTGATTCGTATGTACAGTGCCCATAGTGCCCTGGCAAAACATACTAGTATCATGGATAATCCTTGTAAAGAAATAATATCATGGATAATCCATTGCAGATAAGTTGGTATGCAAAGAATCGGTAGTACCTAACTGTGGATGGGGATGTAGCACCATCACAGCACTGTCATTGCATAGTCGATCTAACGCATAACAGAAGTCACAGTAAAGGAAACTCCTGGGCAGGACCAGCCTGAATGAAAGCAACGGCATATCAGAAGCAGCAGGTATCCACGTCGAGATCGCCATGTCTGCCAGGATCAACTCATCAAACTGCACTTTCTTTCTACAGGAAAGCTGCCCTCTTGCAATTCGAGGAGCCAAAACCACCCAAGATCACGTCAGTCAGAGAAAGAAGAGCTCGAAAGCGAGACGCCCCTGAATCCTGATTGAACGAGATTATTAGTTAGATTCTAAAATATCATCACTGGTCGCGTCGCTATCAGCAGGCCAGCAACACGCAGAGGGGATGTTGCGCGTTTCGATTCATCTGCAGGACTGCAGATTGGCGACGCGGTCCAGTCCAGGGGTTTTGAATCTGGAAGGATCGGTTCCGATCAGCGACACTGCGAGTGCGAGACGCATCTGCTCGCTCGATTTCAATCAGGATGAGAAGGCAAGTGGCTTGTTCTCCAGCGGATCACGACGACACTGCCGGTCATCGCCAGGGGAGCTGAGCTGATAAGTGAAGAGGCTGGAGCAGCGTACACGCGTGCGTGTGCAGCCGCATGCGTCCGTGGACCGGCTGCCATACAGATGTTTGGTGCGAACTTCTCTTCGAATTTGTTTTCTTATCTTTCGATCGGATAAGTCTTGGCTCATTTCTGTGCTATTGAGTTCACGTCTAATTGCAAAATGGCCGAGTATATCTTGCCCATTGTTCATTCCTTCATTTAGTTATTGTATATATATGCATTTTTGGGCAGCTAACTCTTGCTTAGTATATGCTCGAAAAGGAATGCAAGTGCGAGTGTTTAGGCAGAGAATTTGAGAAAGGCATCTCTCTTCTCTTCCTCCCCTCCACGTTTCGCATCGACAATATCGATGGTGTCGATTCTTCAAAAAAAAAAAAATCGATGGTGTCTCTAATCATGTTAGCCTAGGCCCGTGGTCGTGTATCCGAGTCAGCACTCAGCACGATGGACCCGGCCAGTCCCCTGTGGCCATGTGGCAGCTCTATCCCCTTCCGGGTCGACGTGGCTTTATTTAAACATTCCCGGGACCATTCAAATGGACTTCGGTTGGAGGTGTTGCCGTGTTGGCCAGCTGGATAGTCGTTGCTAATTCTATTTTTAGCTCTAAACTAGAACAATTTTTATGTCTTAAGAAATGAAATGATTTTATCCATCACCTCTTGATAATCCTCTTAAACAGAATAGATAAGCAGTGCACAAAAATATTCATGACAAAATATAGTCATGTAAAACAATTTTACTAACATATAAGTTGCGGGCCCTTAAGAAAAAAACGTGTCTCAACAAAAAGAATGTGTTTCTCAAGGAAGAGAAGGAGGGTGTGTGAGCATGGTATGAAGGTGTGTGTCAAGCAAC
Source organism: Bothriochloa decipiens (assembly GCA_023333625.1). Lineage (NCBI taxonomy): Eukaryota > Viridiplantae > Streptophyta > Magnoliopsida > Poales > Poaceae > Bothriochloa > Bothriochloa decipiens. Next base: position 5,649 of record JALGXP010000107.1, read on the forward strand.
CGCCCATCTCTATGTCTGCACCAGGTGGGGCTAGGGGCTAGGCTAGTCCGTTATTATTTCACATTTCATTTTATTTCTTGTGTCGTTGTGTTTTGACTTCGAACGGGGCTATGATGTGCTGTCGTGGTTGGCTATTGACTTTTGAGCTTGCAGAGTGCGTCTGCGGCCCACATGCTCCGGCTAGGAACGTCTAGCAGGCAGGTTCTCTCACGGTGGTGCATGGTGGTTTTCATGGTGATGGCGCAAACCACAAAAGAGATAACTTTGACGATCAGCACTTCATAGAGCTACAAAATTGATGTTTTCAGATTTAATTAAGACAGAAGAGTTTAAAATATATACCTCACACTTCAAGTGAGCATCCTAAGAGCGTATACTGAGCTGCGTAGGAGGAAGAAGACCCATCATCAGTCTTGGCGTCTTGCCACACGGGATATTACAAACAGGCACAAAACAATAATCCCTTCATCATCATTGAATAAATCAATTTTCACAGTTGTCTTACAGTATATACCCCATGGATTAATGGCCGTTAGCCAAGTCCAAGTAAGTATATGTGTGCAACACCGCTAAGTTCTCCTGCTCAGAATATTATAATAGTGGTGCGCGGTTTCGGTGACAGTTGTATGTGCTTGTAGAGTGATATATACTAAGCACTAGGATTTCCAAAAGGGGTCTCCACACCTTGCGGCCACGCCTGAATATGCCCTGTGTAGCGGGGACTACTATATAATACTATAGTTTAGCATCAATGTAGTAGGACCTTCATGCTTGTATTTCCGTTTTTCGAAATTGACATGGGTTACCCGGTTGGGAAAAAAGGACCTTCATGCTTGGTATCTAAGGCCCATGCATGGCCCCAGTTACTAATCCAAGGGACAAACCACCTGAAGCCTCAAATTGAGGAATCGATAATAAGGGACAAACCATAATTGAACTTCATGGATTCAAGCTTTATTACATAACAATAACCAACTATATACAATAAAAAATGTTGACTGAAGAGTACGATAGGGGTTTTTGGCTCCAGCTTTATTTAGCTCTTCTTTTTTTTGCGAAAATAATAGCTCTTCTAGTGCAGTGCACGCTTGACGCTTCAGTTGTACTTGTACACGCATGTGGCACGCTGCATGCATATAGATATGGTTTACCAGCCGTCCTCATACCTTGCTCTAACAGTTATCCGTTTGGACACATCTCGCTTCTTATTCAGCTCCTCTAGCTGCTTGACTGATCCTTTCATTTCACTATATGGCCTTTACAACCACGGTACAACACCTCTTTATAAGGTTTGTCAAGTGCTCGACGCCAACAATTATCTTTCCCTGATTGCCGAAAATTCATCACTAGTGTCTCGAGCTCTGGCATGGATCCTTCCTCGAATTTGTAAACTTCAGGAACCTCATGAGAATAGCCTAGAGAGTCAGTTCCTTGAGCTTTGGAAAGGACATGCTACTGCGTCCAACCATATCTTCTCCCATACAAATAAAGTAGTACGCCCCTAGGGATATCCTCTTTAGATTGGGCAACTTATAGAGGACGTTAAATAGACCAACACCATCAAGGTACGTGCACGCTATGTCAAACTCAACAAGATCAGTGGTGGTGACTTCACTTCATGTAGAAAGTTCATTATCTCGAAAGGTCAATGACAGCCTTTGCTGGCGAGGATAAGGTCCTGTTGCGGGTATATTTGGCAAGCTGGTTGAGGCAATTGGCGCCGTCGAGACTCGATAGCGAATCCTGCTTGTGCCATTTGATCTGTTTGTGGCAGCAAGGGGTCGATGATGGAAATATCCTGGATACTTACCAAGTTACCAGCAAGGGAGTATGGACAAGCGGTGCTGCACGTCTGGTGATAGGAGAAAAACAATGGTGTTTTTCTTGATCTGCAGGAGGAAGGAGACTGACCTGGCAGTAGGGGCGTGGGGGTACCTGGACTGGGAGCAAGAGGAGAATGGAGAGGGGCTAGCGGGCAAAGCAGGCCAGGCCGAAAGAAAAGGGTGACAGGGTTTGGGTCCGATCGAGAGTGTTTATGGGAAGTGTGAGGTTTTATTCTTTTTTTTTTTGTTGATTCGACTCAAGCTAAACTTGTTATTGTTTTTATCTCATGAAAAGGGTTAACTATTGAAGTTAACTAACACTACAAAAAGTTAACTATTGAAGTTAGTTCGAATAGATGAATACTAGCAGCTAAGATTTGTTCCTCGTCAAGTTACACACTTTGTACACCTGCATACCTTAGAGACGATGAGTTCAGAATGATCTCTGTCACGCTGGAAGAGATAAACACACTTGAGATCAAGATTGTCTCTCGCAATGATAGTACCATATACATTGATTGGGAAGCCAACATCAGAGGAGGCTATCTTTACGCTGAGAACGTTTGCTGAGATACAGGGAACGAACTGTTTTTCAATGTCCACAGATTCACCACCTATAAACTGTTTTCTGACCTCTTTGCAGACAGTGCCATGCACATCAATTGATGCATTGGTGTCCCTCATTGGATCAAGGGGTGCTGCAGTGGAAGAAAAGAAAAACATTACAAATTAAATTCATGATTTCACTTTTGATAATAATAAATTAATGCTCAAGTACTCATCCATGTAGTACTAGAAATTACGTCAATGGGGATTAGATACTCCTAACTGAAACAGTTAAATAAACAACAGAAAACAAAAACAAGAGGTTGAGGATGATACAGTACTGAAAATTTTCAGCATTTTCATGCACAGAGTAGAATGCTTTGATCCAAACGGCAGCATTTAAGCAGACACTAATTCTCATGGATGACAAAGCATTAAGATACAAAATGCAGTCTCGAACGAACCAAAAAGATGGGTAACTAAGCCATGTGCACTTAATTAACAAGAGATGAGTGGACTTACACTCCTCGTCGAGGTTGAATTTGCTGAGGTTCACGAAGTTTATGCGGGTAAAGTAGGTGGACCCCCCGTTTGGGATCATATTCTCGGATCTTATCCATCGCGGCATTGTGGACTTTGAGGTCACGATCACGCTGGTCCTTCCTGCGCTCCTCCTCCTGTAGTCTCTGCATCTGCCTCTCATGGTCGTGCACCGCCTCTGCCTCATCAAAGAAGAAAGGTTCCAGGCTTGCAAACTCTTCATCGTCGTTACATTTGTTGGGCGTCAATGTGGAGTGGCCTAAGTTAACCCTAGTGGATATCATTGGACCAGGAGATGCTGCAGCACAAGAAAAACAAAGTGAAAATTAAGGAAATCCTATTAGTGCAACAACACAAGTGAAAAATAATGAATTATAAGATTGAACGTGAGCAAACTGAGATTCATGAAAATCTGATTCAGAAGTGTTTTCTTTTTTCTTTTCTTTTTGGGTGGGTGTTGGGGGTGACTGGATAAATTGTCGATGCATATGCATAGAAAGGGTGAAGTAAAAACAATTTTGAGCATTCCTACAGCAGCTAGAATACATCGTTTTGAGTTTGGGCATCTAACATGCAAGGGGGAAAAAAAGCTTTCTGTACATCTACTTTCCACCTTACGGGCGACGGCCGCATGGAACGGCCATCGCACCGCCCGGCGGGCGACGGCTCCGAGCCGCTCCGCTCACCTCCCGCGTCAGCCCCTCCACGGCGCCCTTCGTTAATCTAGGAGGCTGTCCCCGCCCCCGCCGCCCCGCTCCCTGTCCCCGCCGCTGCCCTGTACCAGAAAGGCAACCCCCAGGGGCTGATCCAGTAAAGGGACATGGGTGTACACATGCACACTCAGTAATTTTGCAAAAACTTGAAGTTCGGAGGCTTGTCAATCAAATACTCCGTAGCTAAATAGCTTTCGGTTAGGGTTTCACTGCCCAGCTTGAGCGGAGAGCGAAAGGGGGAAAGAACAGAACGCCGCACGAGAAGGGCAAAGGCGACGTCCGAGACTGGGCTGCGTTTTTCGGAACCTATCCTATGGGCCTCTGCTAGTTGGGCTGAGTCGCAGAGTGGCCCACGGCCCACGGGAAGTAGTGTCACGGGCCTCGGCCCCTCTCTCTCCCTCTCCGTCGCCTCCTCCGCTCCCGGCCGCCGCTGCCGTGCCCATCTCCACCCGCTTCTTATCCCCAACCTCATCAGCTCCGCTCCTCGCTGCCTTACATCTGTTGCCCTCGATCTCAGCTACCACTACGGATGTCTTCCTCTGTAGCCTACTAATCATGGTGCATTGGTGAGTTCAGCCAGTAGAAAATGATATCTGCATCTCTCCCTGATGGTGCATTACTGAATTGAAATGGAAACATTTTATTATAACAAACATTACAAATTGCTTTACCAGATTGAAAAGGCACGTGCGTGTCCGATATTGCTTCAGAGATCTATTAAGTATAGTTATACTCTATTACGTTCGTTACCGTGAACTCTGCATAGACATCATGTTTTCTTTACAGAGTAGCCTCATTACTTGGTTAACTAGGCTGTAATTAGATCTTATAGTGTTAATGGTCCTTCTAGTGATTACTGTTCTAGGCCTTCCTTTGTAGCAGAAACACATGTGCCTTCTCAATCAAGCCTCAAAATATACATGTGGTAGTTGAAAAAAAAAAGATACAACAGTATATAGAGTTTGTCGGCGATATGAATTGCGTGCATATTTCTCTTTCAGGTCAGCATAAAATTCTAGCTATGTTTAAGTCATTTACAATTCCAATTACATTTTTATTATGCGATGGTTCTTTTCATACAACATTTCAGTTTAGTTTCATGAGAACTGTTAAAACGATCCCAAGTCCTTCAACATATCCACATACATCTTCAGATTATTCTCCCTTTGGAGGCCATCTGAGCATTAGTTTTTATTGGAACAAAGGAATACTCCTTCACAGACATGGGTTTGCTCTTATGATATGATAGAGAACTTCTAGTGATCATTTTGTTCTTTGAATTATTACCAGTATTTTTTTTCTCTTTAAACCTTATTGATGTGTTACAAAATAGTGCCCAACCAAAGCAAATTAGATGTTACTGCCAGTTCCAGTGTTTTATCTAATCTGTTGAACCTCCACAATGTCTATTCAAGTTTCCATTCACATTGTAGCTTCTTTATTGTGTTAAAAAACATTGTATCTTCTTTAGTCCATCTAGATGGCATGTTATTGTCCATAAACACCATGCTGGCTTGTGGCTTCTATACAGGGGTTGTACATGTGCATAACAATCTATGGCTTGGTACAGCTTCTATATGAGGATTGTGCATACGCACCATGCTGGTGCCATATTTGTTTGTGTGTTTTGTTGATGTACATTGCAGATGCTAATCTAAAGAAACCATTGACTTCCATGGATACTCTGGCTGTTTTGGAACTGCGCTGATCAAAGGTATTGTTCACGTACGGTTGTCTCTCTTCAGATGCATCACTTTATTTCCCTGCTTCGTGTGCTCAGGGAGCTCACAGACGTCTGCACACACTACGAAGCATCAGGAAATAATTTTGATTCATATGGTTTTCATTTTATACTAAAACAAAGGTCTGCTTGCTTCAGTTAGGTTGAGAGCTGTGGTACTCTCATGTGGATTTTATATTTATATCACACAATACCGCTCTACCTTTTAGAAGTGTTCCAAAGTAAGATAGTGTTAGGTGACTCGGTGATCTAATTTCTTGACATGATAATACCTTTTTTATTTTTTTTTTCAGGTGTGCACACATTTTAAAACCACCTTCAGTTTCAGTTCAATTTACAAATAGTATATACTAGCAATTAATACTTTTCTTTTACTAATGTACAATACCCATCCAGTGGTGGACGTGATATGACTGTAATAGAGCTCCCTGAGAATAGAGCGAGGTTCACTTATCACTCAATTTTTTATGACGCCCAAGTCTCTTAGGATTTGGTGATGTTTCTTCCTCTCCTTGTCAGCATCAACAGTGTCAAGTCCATCAAGGAGCAAGCCTGTCTTCGCGTGATGACAGTCCTGACCCCACTGATGAAGGCGCTCTGAATCTGGGTTATCAGGATCTTCGTCAACCACCTTAGTCTTGTTTGTAATGAAGATGTAAACCACTCTACGTTCAAAGAACCTTAGTCTTGTTCCTTCTGATATTGTCACAGAGATGGTCGCCAAAGCCTTCATGGTGTCACTCTCAGAATAGCTCTTATTGTTTGACAGAACCTTGTAAGTCGTGAACATGGCAGACTTGCCAAGCTTCAACTTTGTAAAGTCTACACACATTCCCTGAGGTCCATAGCTTGAGTCAAATGGAAGCTTTCTTACATAAAGATTGATATTGATTTCAGAAATGATCCCTTGTAACACAGAGAGAATATTACGACAGGGCTGGCCGCCCCCGAGAGGGCGACGCGATAACTGCCCCCACGCCGCCGCCCTGGGCCCGGCGCTCCATGCCTCCACGCCGCCCCCTTCCTCCCTCTCCCCCACTCCCTCCTCCTCTCGCCCCTCTCGTGCGGAGAGGACGCCGGCCTCCTTTAGCGCCGCCACGCCAGGCGATGGGGAGCCACTGCTTTGGCCGGTGGTCGGCGGATCCGGCGCTGGAGCACCTGGATCCGTGGCCGCAGGCCCCTCTCCCCGCTCCCCTAGCCTCTTCCGCGCTGTGAGGGTGCCAGCCACGCCGGCCCTCTCCGCCGCCGCCGCCGCTGCGTGTTGTGGCCAGGAGGACGCCGCCGGCCACCTCGAGCAGGGGGATGCCAGATCCGGCGGCGGTGCCCTCGGATTCGCGGCTGCGGCCGACTCTCCGGCATCTGTCCGGCCGGAACCTCCGAAGGCCGGGGATGCCCCGTCGCCATGCCACGGACCATGCGCAGAAGCCCCCTAGGTGCCACGACATCGATGCCGATGGTGGCAGCCAAGAGGCTTTGCCGCACGCGGCCCCTATCATCGTCGGGCAAATTCTTTGTCTGGCTCCCTCCATGGTCACGAAGGGTGGCCCGTGGCCTTCCTCGCATGCCCTACTCGGTGGCTTGGACGGCGCCACGAAGGGGGCTGCGGTGGCCGCCAGTGGTGCCCGGCGTCGACGCCGGGGGCGCCGGAGCGGCCAAGGATGGTCAGCATCGTCGTCGACAACGCCGCCGTCGCCTCCGACCCGCTACTCCAGGCATCTGTGGAGGCAAGGCCTCGAATTTGGGTGGACCCGATGCTTGATGAGCTCGCCGCCTCCCTCGCGGCGTGCCCGTCTACCATGGCAGCTGGTCTCCAGACAACGTTGCCAGAACCCCTATCACCCCCACGGATGACACGACTCTTCTTCGCGGCCGACGAGAGAGCCAGGGCAGTTGGCTCCCCTACTGCTGAGGCGCTGCGGTCAGATGATGGGGATATGACGGCGGCCTCCGCAACGCCTCCAGCTTCCACTATGCCTACCACTGCACCTGTTGTCGATATGCCTGCTATGGCTTCGGCGGACGACACCGGGGGGGCAGTTGGGGACGGTGCTGGCTGCGTTGCCGCAGTCTGCGTCGGCCACATGTGCAGCGCCCCTGAACGACGAAGTGCAGGGGTCCAGCGACGCTGCTATGAATGCCTTCTTTGACTCTCTGCATCTACCACTGCAGGAGCCTCTCATCCCCACCACGCCGCACGTGAGAGCGCGAGAGGATGATGGGGAGGAGGTCAATGACGTTGTGGGGGTGCCGTTGGTGTCACTAGTGCCCGAGCTGGAGGCGGGGGACGACGCCGGGCAGGGGTCCAATGATGCTACTGCAACCGACTTCATTGACTCTCTGCGCCTACCACTGCAGGAGCCTCTCATCCCCACTACGCCGCACGCGTATGTGCCAAGGAGGTGAGATGACGATGAGTGGATGCCGCGTCGGAGTATCCGTCTTGTGGCCAAATCGGCGTGTCGCGTCTCCCATCAACGACGAGTTTCACCGAGTCTTCGCCGCAACAAGCCTATCCGCCAGGAAGCAAGCCTTCGGTGTTATGTTTCCTCAGCATGGTCACCGCCGGGCGCGCTACGCGTCGCGGCCGGAATAGATTGCGGCCAAGTGCTCTCGGTCCTCGGTCCCTCTGTCGCACAGTTGGTTTTAGCAGTTAGTACGACCCCCGAAGCTCCGCCGTTCGAGCCGGCGTCCTTTGTTGTGTTCTGTCCGCCTAATCCTCTTGGTAACTCGCCACTGGGATAGTCGGAATGTAATGACAATTCTAACTTCACTTAATGAGACACGTGCAAAGCATGCTTTCGAAAAAAAAGAAATGATCCCTTGTAGATTGACATCCTCAAAGAGCTGCCACAAGTTACTCGATTCGAACCCAAGGACATACATATCTGATAATCTGATTAGTGCCTCAAGTTTCTTCAGTTTAGGCCTCCTGTCATCACCTAGTACAAGCTGTCCATCTGCACCTTTCTCGTACCACCCCCACTTGGCTGGTGGGCGAATCACCAAAACCAATAGCCCAGACCGTGGAAGGAGAGGTGTGGCATGTACGTAGGGACAATGAGCCCTAGCAAGAAAATGCTCTTCATGAGTGACTACCAGGGGTTCTTCACATACAAGACGAGGGATTCCATTGTTCTCTTTAGATGTTCTTGCCCTTATGTTTGATTCAATATTCCTAATCAGTGTGCCATAACCACGTGCAAGGATTTTTGAGTTTTCGCTCAGGTTGAGGTAAACGTGGGGTTCCTAAATTAAAGAAGAAAAAAAGGGAAATGAGATTACATTCTGTCTATATTATCACACAATACAAAAATGCTATAAATAATTTTACGAGATTAGATGATGTCATTATGTTGTCACACAATACTAATTTTGATCAAGTATCAAATGTTTGGATTAAAACTAAGGCAAAGTTTGCCCAATATGTTAGGAGAAAGCCAACAATACTCCAATTTGGCTCGGAAATTTAGGACATCCAACCAATTAGCATGTTTAGAGTATTTAACACTGAGGTTACCAAATATCCCCTCAATAGCATTGTAACAGTCCGATTGTCCTTATTGGCCAGGGTCTAGCATAGTGGTAATAACTGGGTGCCGTAAATTGGCCAGGGTCTAGCATAGTGGTAATAACTGGGTGCCGTAACAGCACTCCTGAGCTACAGACAACCGATCGTAGGTAGAAGAAAACCAATTGGGATGTGGCGGCTGGTGGGATGAGGAGCAGTGCACCAACCTGCTCGAAAACAGCGCTGGCATCACGGGAAGCAAATTCTGAAGGACACGGTTCTTTCTCCATCGTGAAAGACCTTGGCCCTTAAATGACACCTAGAATTGCAGCAATCTCAAAGCACGGTCTCTTTGCTTCTTTCCATTCTTTTTCTACTATCGTGTTTGACGACCGTTAGCCCGTTACTTCCACGTTAAGGGCGTAAGGCACCATCCTTCTATCGCAAGCCAGCAGCAGCTACGTGTGACTCTCAGTCCGCGCAGTGCTCCTTGCGTAGGAAGCCAGATGGAAATCGAAGCAAAGAATATGCTGCTGCGACGCCATGCGCATGTCTGCAATCGAGTTACATATTTGCTTGTGTATTTTGCAGATGCTAGTTTCATGTAATTTTCAACTCAATGTAATCAAATCAAAGCAGATGCTACTTTCATGCATTTTGCAACTCGATGTAAGCAAGGAGCCAGAAAGATATCTCCATGTTCATTGGTGCATATTTGCATGTGTTTATATTCTTTTTCCTTTTGCCAGGAAGGTGCCTTTGTTTTGTACAGAGTATGAAGCATGCTCGTCCACAAATAAGCATTAACTCAAGTGGTAAAGGTATTGCTAGAAGTGACGACATCAGTTACATGCACGTACGAGCTTTGAGAAGAATATAGGTTGTTCAATGCAGAAGCTGATTGGAGAATATTTTAGCCACCAGAAACCAGAGTGGGATTAAGCATTATAACCCTCTATGGAAAATGCATCTAGCATATATATACATGTACAGTTCTTGAGGCCCAACGAAACATAACACTCTATGGAAAATGCATCTAGCATCAGAACAATCCTCAACATGAACAGTTGTCTCGTCATTTCCAAACTGAGAAGTCTATGTCCTCAGTGTCTTCACCGGACAGCAACTTATGTTGAATGGCATGTGAATTGTTTTCAGCTGATCTTGCATCTCTCTAGAAGATAATGTTTGGTCATGCATTGTTCAAGTCCATGGGGGCAGGGCAGCCTCATTTGCAATTGCCTGCAATTAGCCAATTATGCCAAGGAAGAAACTCATTCCGGCAGAGAAGGAAAAGGGAATTCAGAGGCAGAAGTTTCGATCACAAAACCAGATAAAGAATCTGCAAAAGTGATATATTTACAAAAACTGGGCATTTAAATCTATGTTACCATGTATAGCTAATGGTTAAAATTAAATCCATAGGTCCAAAAATAAGAGCGGAAAACTAAAAATCTTCATCCATAACTGCGACACTGGAAGGATCGGTTCCGGTCAGCGACACTGCGAGTGCGAGACGCATCTGCTCTGCAAGTGCCTTGTTCTCCACCGGATCACGATTCACGACGACACTGTCGGTCAACGCCACGTGTGCGGCCGGCGTCCGTCGACCGGCTGCCATACAGATGTTTGGTACCAACTTCCCTTCGAATTCAGTTTTCTTATCTTTCAGTCGGATTAGTCTTGGCTCATTTTTGTGCTATCGAGTTCATGTTTAATTGGAAAATGACCATCAGTGGCTGCTACTTTTTAAAAACATCTAAATTTCCACATTTTTCACTGTTTAATACAAATTGCAACATTGCAGACAGTATGCTGAATGAACTGGAGCCAAGTACTGAAATGAACGACCAGTATAGGAGATGATATACTGGAGCCAAATACATGAAACATGATATAGGAGATGATAAAAAGGACTAGTGTGTGGCACCAAATCTGAATGTCCCAAAGTTCAAAGGCAGAGATCTTATTACATTTGCTCGAGATATCACTAACTTGGTCGTGCTATGATCCATGAGCAATGCAGTGCATTAGTGCATTAACTGTCAGCAACAGCATAACATGCTTTTACAGATAATGCACATCTATGCAGTACTTCAGAGTTCAGAGTTCAGACAGTTGTTGGAGCTGGCCATCAGACGAATCTGCACTGTTTGATTTTACTAGCTGAAAACCTCCTTATTGCAAACAGGGCATACCTGCAGCGTCATGCATGCCACTAAAGGCTTAGCAGAGACCATGTTTTCTCAGGATAATAAGTGAAAAATTACTAACATGGTTGCAAATTTGAAAATGTAGAAGAATAAACATTTGGTCTGAAAATGCCAGGGGTTTGAAGTGCTGAGTTTCAACTGAAAATTACCAAATGATCAACCCATATAGTATAACGCCTAATATAGTTGTGACACTCACCTCAATGTATGCATGCACACCTACCCTTATGAAAATCTGATTCGGTATTGTACCTCTAGTCTTAGCTATACGGACCATTCAAATACTGTGAAACGAAGGTGTAACTTGTAACATCTTTACATCACATTTAACCTCGGGTCATTGCTGAAGATATATACTATAGTTGGCAAGCAAATTTGATGTGCAATACAAAAAACAATGACATTTTACGAGGCACGGTAGCTTTCATACTCCTAAATCCTAAAAGGAAAATTATATGGTGCCTTTGTTAGCTAAAATGCCATGTTGCAATGTTTCGGAAATCATTTATGTAGTACACCCAAAGTTAACTGTGGCCACTACAATTTACTAGTTTAAAATTCATCTTTTATGAAGGGCGGCCCTGGTGCAAGCGGTAGAGTTTTACCGTCTGTGACCAAGAGGTCCAAGGTTCAAGCCCCAGCCTCTGCACATTTGTGCAGGGATGGCTGCTGGCTATTTTCCCTTCCCCAGACCCCGCAGTGCGGGAGCCTACGGCACTGGGTACGTCCTTTTAAAATTGATCTTTTATGTTGAGATTAAAAAAAAAAGAAGTGTTGCTGTCAGCACATGATGAACAGTGCCAGGTTGACTGCATGTCTTATTTGTTTCTTGACATATAGGATGAATTTCAAACTGAATTGTTGTGGCTATACTTAAATTTATGTATACTACATACATGATTTTAGCTAATGAGGGCACCGCCCCCCCCTGGGCACAAATCTGCACTGATCCTAATAAATAATTCCAACACAAGTGAACTGATCAGGAACCACAGGAACTACGACAATTCGTAGAAAGATGGAAGTCGTACCACCAACCTATGTACTCTTCCCTCCGTTCCAAACTATAGGTTGTTTTGGCTTCTCTAGATACATAGTGTATATCTAAATGCATAACAAAAGCTATGTATCTATAACAACTAAAATGACCTATAATTTGGTATGAGGGAGACATACTAAAAAGCTAAAGACTAGGTGTCTAGGTAACTTACCTTATTGATCTGTAACCATTTAGCGACACAAGCTTGATGGTACTGATGTCCACAGGGCAATTTAGTAAGCCTATCTCGGTTCTTGTATTCCATAAAGCAGATCACACATCTGCATATGTACAAAAGAGTGAGTGGCAAAATGGTTTGTTACTTAAACAGCATAAGTTAATACAGTACAAACATAGATAAACACCTGGTAGCAGTGTCTTAGGATGCAACAAACAACTAGAAAACGTACAAAATTGTTGAGCAAGAAAAAGGAAAATTCAATGTCCTAATCAGCTAGGAAACGTACTCATCATGTTTTTCCTTTCTTGAGAATATCCCAATTTTGTAAGTCGAAGTTGGCAAGAGTGCTATGACTCTTTCAGGCAGACCTTTGCTTTCGATACCAATGGCTTCCCCTAACTGTTGCAGTTCCTGAAATCAAATGAAATAAATGAAAACATATATCTCTATAATACTGATAGCCACAAGGTGGCAATAAAATTGAATATGCTCCTAGCAAAACAAACACACCTCATAAGTCATATTATCTGGATCAATCCCATCCTCCTCCACTACCTGTACATTGGTAATTGGCAATAAACGAAGTGTGTATTGATTGTCCAAAATACTTGCCAGAAATGTATACCTGAGGAGGTCTACTTGCAGAATTATTGCCTCTATCAAATGCTGAAGATGATGTTGGCTTTCTTCCTGTACAGGTAATTTGAGACAAAAGACTAGCACTTAATCTGGGAAACAAATTGAATTCAACATCAAAGAATATAGAATATGCAACTAACCATTATTGTCATTAAGTGAAGTGTTGGCTAGTTTGCTCTCCATTTCTTGCAACTCTCTAGCTAAAGCTTCATCAACTGCTAGTTGCAACTCAGAGTTTACATCTTTGGATGATTTTTGTTCATTTGATGTCCGGTCATGGCCATAGCTACAACTTGGAGTCGAATGAGTTCTAGACGAACTGCTACCATTACTTCCTTGAATTAACTGATACAATATTTCCTGAACAGAATGGATGAACAGGCAAGTTAATTTAAGGCCATATTTGTCAAAATGATGCTGAATGGTTGCAGTAAAAAGGATAGCAATGGTCATAAGCAACACATAGCAAAAGGTAAGAGTACAATGTCACGAATTTCATGAAAATGGTATTCTCTAGATTCTAATTTTGAGCTTAGAACTCAAATTTCCAAGCATACCGCCTAGTGAAACGGAAATTTATGAACTGTCTGTCTTACACATGACAAACTCGTGTGAATGAATATTATCAGCAAAATAGTAATAATTATTTTACAACTTTTCAACTAGCACATTATGGATCTAGGACTCAATACGGTACCAATGTAACCGTGCTTAGGATTAATTCCTCAAAACAAAACATAGTTAACAATTTTGACTAAGCTTCATTATTCTTCCCACAATATCAGAGGCGCACATATGGGGAACACATGGCCATTGCCCACAATAAGAAGACCACAGGAAACAGAATCCAACCTGATCTTGAAGAACTTGGGCAAGATCGTCGTCGTCATCAAAGAAGCACCCACCATAACTCTCTTCAATGGCATAAGGTAGAGGGGCATTCATATAACCAACACACACTTTCTTCTTTCCAGTTTTGTTGCCTAGCAGAAACATCCTCACAAGCACCTAAAAGGGAAGTTCACAGAATATTACTTGATCAGGTTCCATGTGCACCACTTTTAATCACATTGTATTCAAAACTGCCGAACAGATCACCTGCAGTCCCTCTCCCGAGCAAACTTTGTCAACTTACACATAGACCCCTCAAAACTCATGAGCACTGTTCATTTGTTCTACAACTACAGGAACATAATTTCTGACTATGAGCACACAACACAACTGATCAGCTACAAGGCTACAACTACCCCCCACCCACCCAACCCCTCTGAACCTATAACTGTAGATCGAGAGCCTTGTTTCCAATCCGGGGCCCAAAGGACCATCACTGAATATGATTATCCTACGCTAACATACAGATTCATTTCCCATGAAAAAACAGATCAATCTCTTCCTGTCAGAAAAAAAAAAACATACTGATCTCCTCCAGCAATCTATGCCCCAATTCCTCTAACACACACCACAAGAACTCCCGAGTCGCAACAAGCCACAGATAAAGCAGCTCGCCACCTCGCACACATCTCATTCCCGGCACATTTTCAGCGCAGACATATCGAATAAACGAATCTGCCGGAACTTAGGAAGCGGGAGAGTAAGCTAACCTCGTGCGCAGGGGGAGATCGCTTGCAGATCGGGTGGATTTGCTGAAGCTGGAAGGGACCGGGTGAGGACTGAGGAAGGAAGTGCGGCCCACCGCTTTGCCTGGAAATTGGAATGGCCGCCTCGCCACCATTGGCGTCGCGTAATCACGGTCCAGTCCAAGCCGTCAACCCAGTGGTGGCGTGCGGGCACCGGGCCCCACAGTAATTAGTATAAGTAGTCTGGAGTCTGGACCCATCTGTCAGAGCTTGGCTGCGTGGGTGTCGTCGCCGGCCGGCCGTTGGATTGTCCGCCTTGTTGAGTGAGTCGTTGCTGTGCCTTGTGCTGTGCTCGGGTGTCTCTGCAGACGCTGCCATCAGTGCTGCTGCCGATTAGGACGGCGCCGTCGTGGTGATGAATGGACGTTGCGTAACCTCGTCCTCGTCCCGTTAGCAAATTGCAGTCCGCTGAGCGCACTTTTCTTTCATCCCAAAAGAAAAACAAAATTTTCTTTCTTTAAGGTCACGAAAATACTCTAAATATCAAAAGGAAATAGCAAAAGAAAATTATTCTTTAAAAAAAAAAGAAGTTAAGCCTCGTTGGTTAACTTCCTTGTGACAAGGCTTGTCCGTCTATGATTTGCACGGGTGCTTAATCACATTTTCTGTTAAATTGTTCCAAAACTACATGATGTGCTCAACAATAATTAGCAGTCTATATATGGTGACTTCATAATATGTGGATATTCTATAGGTCCTTTGTATAACCTAGTAAATTAAAGCAAGGGTGTGCTCGGATCCCTTGTTTCCTTGTGGCCTTGACTAGTGCGGCACGAAGTTAAACAATGAACAGTGCTTGGATAACTCATTGATTGCTTCGTTACTCATGAAAGTGAGGATTTTCTCTGACATAAGTGACTTGATTTAGCCCACTTATGTTGTAAGAGCATCCTCAATGACAACTTGCAAATAGCTGGATTGCTGAACATTAGAAATATTATAATAATAATAATAATAATAATAATAATAATAATAATAATAATAATCAAACACTATAGTTGAGAGTTGTGCAAGCTGTGATAGAGTTGTTTCTATGACTTCACGTTAGACTAGCTATTCCGAAGTCGATGGCTATTTGATTTCTCTTTTTGATAGCCAATGGATTTTTTTCCTATACTATCTATTTAGTAACTATTTGGTACACCCTAGGGTTAGCCGTTCTCATAGAGTATAAATAAAAGGCGTGTCCTTCGCGAGGCCAAACAAATAAAACCCTCTTGCAAGTGAGCCGTTGGTCCTATATGTTTTGAAACAAGACTTACCTCTAGGTAAAGTGTAAAAAAAACAGAGCAAACTTCTACATTAGTTTGAAAGAAAGCTATAAACCTGGGCTATTATAATTAACTATTATTTAAATAGAAAAGGAAGAGGCTTTTATAGAGAGTCGAGCTCCCAAATCTACAAGCCACAGTTATAAACAAAAAATAAAAAATTAAAATTGTACATAAGCCACTCAACAGCTCTCTTATAAGACTATCAGTATTTTTGAATGTAATAAGACTATCAGTATCACTATGCTACATGCACATTCTCGATCCTATGTTTGGAGAAAAAAAAACCGTGACGCATCTATTCGGGCCTAGGTGCATCTCTGTTCGCAGGCCATCCATTGCGGAATGGAGCAGACAGCCCAGCCCGTAACTACGAGCGTACACGAGTAATGGCCTGCCGGGCTGGCCCAGCTACGTTGCATTTCTTTTTTTTTTAATGAGCGTTTTGCCAGCCAGATTTTGTTTTCACGCCAGAACCAGAAGTATTTAAAACTTGAAACAACGCATGCACCAGCGCCCCATGTCTATAGCACAACAAGAAGCCAAGAACCCTGAACTGCGTCGCTCCCTTAATCGCATCAGACTCAGACATTCCAGAGCACCCACGGGACAACCGGAGATGAGAAGAGGGGTGCCGGGAAAGGCACACGTTATTGGCCGCCGACAACAGTCGGCCGTATGCAGCTGACTCTGCTGAGCAATTTTGGGTAATAGGAATAGGAATAGCCAGTAGGGCAGAGATATCCTCTTTGTGGATTTGTTCTTTTCGGGGCCCTGAAGCTACGTACAAAGCTCCGATCCATTCTGTCGTAAGCGGGGAGAACTATGTCCGCTAGCGTTTCAGACTGGAGGTACATGTAAAGCTTTTGAGGCATCATCTTCGGTTCCACGCACGGCACCATGCCATGCCCTGTATTCTCAACTTTGCTCCGGTGATATATGTTTGGCAACCGCTCGGTCGCTCCATAGTTCATACTATAATGCTCCCTCCGTCTTAATTTATAGCTTATTTTAATTTTTTATATACATTTTACTATGTATTCAGACATATTATATATGTAGATATTTTTTATAAAATACAAATTTACGTAGTTGAGACTCAGCTCGGGGCGACGTGCGCCGGTCTGGGCGCGCCAGTGGCGATCCTCGCCGGTTAGTCACGAAATGTCTCCTCTAGTGAAGAGAGGAAGGCTGGCGTAATCAATGCGCAGAGTTATCGAGTTGGTTGCCTCGTCATATACGTATTCGCAAGTCAAGATTTCCGTCAACAATAGGAGAGCACTGTACGGCGGAGTGGCAGCAAGGGTTTGTACGGCGTAGTGGCAGCAAGGATTTCGATTCCCGAGAGTTCCATGCACCAATCTGCCTGCCGGCCTGCTATCCATCACGGCCTCATGGGACCGGGAGACGCAATCAACCGCAGCAGCACCCCGCAAAAATGGCTGCCGTCATGCGGCCGTGCGGGATAAACTAGGCAGCGGGAACGAAGGGTAAAAGAAGTACGTACAAATGTTCCATGCACTTGTCTCATCCAGTTGGATAATTTAAATGCAAATTTAAAGAGTTACTTTAAATTATTATATTTCACGATGACAAATACAGATATTTTATATGAAAATTTAGGTGAGTTTTTAAAGTTTTCTTTCATAATTAATTAAATAATGATAAAGGTGGATAATTTATTTGTAATTTAGAGCTATTTTAGATTATCTTTCATAATAAAGATGAGTATTTTTTTAAAAAAATAGAATAGATCTAATGGTTATTATTGTAGATGATGAATAGAGTACTAAAATAAAGGTTAGAGATTTTTTGACTTACCTTGTTTATTACTAACACGCCTTTTAGGTAGTTATTACTTTTTTCTATCCTCTGTTAAGTGTCGATATATGACATATCTATAGAAGTTAAATAATGTACTAAACTTTTCGTCGCAAAAGAATGTACTAAACTTTGACTGAATATATAAGAGACAACTCATATTTATGATTTCTAATAGATATTATTAAATTAATCATTGAATATATTTTATTGTACATTTAGAGATATAAATGTTACCAATATTTTTATAACTCCGATCAAACTTAGAAGGTTTACTAACACGAAAATCTAGACGACACTTGGAAAGAAACTGATGGATTAGATGCGAGACGTGCATGCGCTTTCCTTTCACAGGACCATTATCTTACAAGATGCAGTAACCCCGGAGCTCAGCAAACGCTGCGGTTGTTTTGACCTTTTCAGTGTCGCCTTTGGGTGCAAAAGCGACCGTCACCATCGTCTTTTGCGCGCACTACTCCCTTCGTACTGAACTACTGATAGCGCACAGCAGCTACCTACCAAAGTCTTCGTTCGGCAGCGTGGTAGTAAGATACTGGTTGATTCGATGCTCATGAGCGTGGTAGTAAGGTACTGGTTGATTCGATGCTCATGATCTGTGCCTCCATGCCACCACAGGTCAATGAGACGAGACACGGTTCTTGAGTTCCGTAGCTCCCTTCGTCTCGTTTTTTCAGAGGAAAAGATCTGCTTTAGCCGGGGACGCGAGTGGTGCCCGACGCTCTCACCCCCGCTAGTCCTAGACTCCAAGGGCGCGTTTGCGATCCTGCACCTGCAGAGCTCGGCCCGCCCGATAGGGCCAGGCTTCGCAGAGCCAGCCTCAACTGGTGCAGTAGCTCGTGTTTGCATTCATGTATCAAACAAGACCGGCCCCAACGAGCCAGTGTTTGCCATCGAGCCTAAATTGGCTATGGCTACTCCACACTGCCATTTGGTAGGCTTACCACCACACTGTACTCTTCTGGGCATTTCATCGAGCACCCAAGGGGCGCACTTCGCCGCGGCCATGGCTGCTGCTGAGCTCGTCGACGCCATGCATGCTGCCCCGTCGGCGGCCTTGGCCTCGGCCTCCGCCGCGCTGTGCCCCGTCGGCAGCGGCCTCCACGAGCGCATTACCTCCGATCCACGCCGTCGACCGCCCTGTTCACGTGGTCTGGCCGGATATCCGGCGGGCGAGCTCGCCCCACCACGTCTACCGCCTCACGGTCTGCAACCAGCACCGGCGGGCGCTCCCCCGCACCGCTGAGCTGCTGCCAATGCCGGCAGGCGAGGTCACCCCTTGCTCCCAACATGGCGAACGAGGCGCGGGGCAGCGGCGGCGACGAGGGTAGCGCCCACCTGTGCCCGCGCTTCGCAGCCATCCTGTGGGCGGCCGGCTTCGTGGCGCTCCCGCCGGCGCCCGAGCCCGCCAAGCCGCAGCAGCAGCACGACGAGCAGCCCAGGGTGGCGTGGCGCGAGTTAAGGAGCGCGAATACGTGTTCCTGGGCGGCGACAATGCGTGCCCGGCGGCGGCGGCCCTGCGGCAGTGGCTGGGCCTTCCTCGCTGCCATCGAGGCCTACCTCGGCGCCCACCGCGTCTCCAACCTCTTCCACCGGAGTCCTGCTCACCATCGCGGGAGAGCTGCGCACGGGGGAAAGGGCAGCGACGCCGCCATCGCTATCGCGGAGGAGTGAAGGAGCCACCGGTGGATGAGAGAACGGGATTGCGCGATGATTCGAAATGGGTCTGTGCGCTGAGCAGAGCCGAACGGAGCCGCGCGCAGCCGAGCTCGGGAGAAACGAACCAGCGGCATTTCTCCAGGGCCCGGCTGAGGCGTCGGTTCTGGCTCCCGGGAGCCGGGCTCGCTCGCCGGCCAAGGCCGCAAACATGGGAAGCTGCATCCCACGAGCGCGAGGCCGTCCGGAGCCAGGGTCGCAAGCGCGCCCCAAATGCTGCCCGCGGGCTGCGGCAGGCAGCGGTGTACAGTACTTGAGACCTCGAGTCGAGTAGTACTGTGGAAAGAGTTACGAGATTCAAGAAGGAAGAGTGTACTGGCTCGGCCGGTGAATGTCCCTGACCAACCTGACCAGCTATGTGCGCTCGACCTCTCTCTGTGATTACCCACCAGTCAGCAGTAGCAGCACTACTACGCAGTGTCATTTGGTAGTTGTATCATGTTCACGTGGCATCCTTTCAGAGTAGTAATGTTATCACTTACTGCTCCTACTAGGTTGTGTTGGCAGTAGGCCAGGTCCTATTAAGTAAACAGAGGAGGCATGCCCATGTTTGAAGCACAAATGACCTCGCTCACCAGCTGTCGTCCGATTGAGGAAAAACTTTAAGATTGATGGATGCTAGTGAGATCACCCATGGGCAGTCCAATGCACAGTGTATTTTTTTTTCTTACATAACCTCCAGGTCGTTTTTTTTTTTGAAGAATATAACCTCCACGTCGTTGATAGAAATCCGCAATCAAGCTATGAGCTAGATCATTGCAAACACCATATATAAGAGAAGAAGACAGTACTCGTGCAGACAGTAAAGTCGAGTTCTGTAGCGGAATTATTGCTTAACTATCCTTATTACGTCCTGAACGTCAGTTTACATAGCTTTGCTTCAGTCTCACACAAAGATGATGTGACAGAAGGTCAAAAGTGATAGCTCAAGTAGTCAAATAGGAGCGTGCGAGCATTATCCAGTCCAGTAGTACACCACAGCGGTGGAGCTTGTTGGCACGATATGGACGCCGGACGCACGGGATGCGTGGATTATTATCAGACGCCGCGACAGACACACAGTATTAGTACAGTCAGGAATGGATTACGGAGGTAGAGTACTACCGTATCTATTTCCTGTGGTCTCCCATTGCAGCTTTTTTCGGATCCTCTGTTTACTCGACCAGCCAGGATAGGACTGGCATGTGGACGGTACTTCACCTGCTGGCTGTTTCTTTTGAGTTTTTTTTTTAAAAAAAAACTTTTGAGCTTGCTTTTAGCGTGCAGTTGAAGGGTGGCGATAGTACTTGAAGTCTGTTAAACATCGTTCTCACTACGACCAGGGTACTGCGCACTGTGGGCATCTACCGTATCCCTGCAGTACCGTACTCCAGTAGCGGTACGGGACTGATGTACGAGTACCTCAAACTGCACGTGCACAGCTCTGAGCTTTTGGAGTGGTAGCAGCCCTGCAGGAAGGATTCACCAACGATGACTGTCCTGTCACGAGAAGAGCCGCAGAGTCCTTCGTTTTCCGGGTTATGACCGCCAGCCGCCCGGCTCGCAGGCCGGCTCCCATCCTTACCCTTTTTCTCGTTGCACTCGCGTCAGCCGTCAGCGGTCGCACCCGTCTCGCACCAGGCGCCACGTTGACCCTCCAAGTGTGGAGTGTCCCCAAGAGCCGCCACGCGTGCACCACTGCCGAAGTGCCGAGACGGTCTCCGGCCGCGAGCCCGCGGGCCCCGACCCAGCAGCAGCAGACACAGTCCGTGCCCTTCTAGGACGTGGCGCTATTCCTTAAAATATTAAAGCACAGTTACAATATCTCACTACACCATATTCCAACCAAACGCTGTCTCATGTCATTTCTAGTGTTAGTAGGTTGCATTCCGGTGTTTTCAAAAGACAAAAGCGAGGTACATAATGAAATAAAACAAATCTATATTGCACATTTCATACTTATTATATTGTAGATATTAATATTTTAATATCTATATGTTATATTTAGCTAAACTTTAGAGATGTTAATATGAAGAATATATCTATAATAATTCCTACAGTATTCTCCTTTTAGCAGAATATTATTATAATTATAACCTTCTGTGAACAGAGGTTGTAGGATCGGGCCTAGACGGACAAAAAACGAAAGCCAGCCCACGAGCACACGGAGTATAGCTTGAGGTCGGGCCTTGCGCCTGCTAGAAACGACACATTCCGTACTACTCTATTATAAAACATCCACCGTCCTAGCTCGATTTTTAAATCCATATACATTTTGGTCCATCATTGGAGCTTATCCTCGAACTGAGTGAGCTCAATTTTTAAACAGACAAATCTCACTGCGTGTTTAGGGCAGCAAAATGCAAAATTGCTGGCTACACGAAATAGTCTGGGTAACTCGCCACATTAACCATATTTACGTCCTCCATTATTTCAACCAAAGTATTACCGCAGGAAAAAAATTACATAAAGAATGTTAATCGAAGTTCCTAATAACGAAAGAGAAAATCGAAATTACAAAAAATTGTTTTCCTTCCAAGGTTACCAATGTGCACTGTCACAATGTGGCACAGTACTCGCTCTCGAGCTCGTCCGGCGTGGTGCGCGAACCGGCCGCTGACGGCGCGCGTACGTGGCCGACCATGGACACGCGCAGCGCCTCCTCCTCGTAGGCCCGCCGCTCCATCTCCGCCATCTCCGACTTGCGCCGCTGGATGCTGACCACGGCCACGGCGACCATGCCCAGAAGCACGGTGCCGCCCGCGCCCAGCGCCGCGCCGAACAGCGCCAGCTTCCACTTGCTGACCTCACCGATATCCGCCTCCCCGCCGGCGCCGCCGTTGTCGCCGTCGCCAGCTCCCCCCACGACGAGGGCGAAGTGGCCCTGGTCCGACGCGTGGCAGGTGTTGGTCCCGTCCTCCACGTCCGTCACGGTGACGCTGCCGTTCATCCCCACGGCCATGCAGAGCACCGCGGCGCCCGGCTGGAGCGCCGGGACGGCCACGGAGAAGTTGACGCGGATGGCGGCGACCGTGAGGTCGATCTCCAGCGCCGCCGTGCCGTTGCGCCGCGCCAGGCCGTAGAACATGAGCCCGAGCACCGGCGACGCGAGGCGGTACCCGGCGCCCACCGCGTACTCGTCGTACACGGAGGAGAGGTTCCCGAGGTTGACGCGCACCGCGATGAGGTGCGCGGGCGCGGCTCCGCCGCTCACGGCGAGGCCCGGCGGCACGGAGAACTCGCCGAACCGGCGGACGCCGTACCTCCGGAGGCTCCCCGCGCGGAACCGCGCCACGGTGGCGTCGACGCCCGACAGGCTCCCCGGCAGCCAGAGCCGGTACGCGACGCCCGTCCTCCGGTGCCGCCCGTGGTACCACTCCTCGGCGGCCTCCTCCACGACGTCGTCGAGCAGGACGGTGTCCTGCAGCTGCAGCTCCTGCTGCTGCGGAACGGCGAGCGCAACGGTCGCCGAGAGGGACAGCAGCAGCAGCAGCAGCAGCAGGAGGAGCAGAACACCTGTCGTCATGGCAGCTGGAAATAGAAGCGGTGGCGTAATACAGGGACATCATGTGGACATTTTAGTTGGACGAGTGAAAGCCAGCATGATGGCGACGCGAAAAGCCTCTTTGTAATGGCGTAGCATCAGCGGGAGACGCACTGTTACGGCTGTGACTTGTGGTGGAAGCATGCGTATGGCACTGTGAGCATTCGATCTGGGTTAACTGCAGGAGAATAATGTATGCGCCATTGTACGGGAGGGAGCGTGATGGCAGGATGGCGTGTGGTTTATTACCGGGCCAAAGTGTACGTAGGGGTGTGGTTAGCAGGGACAGGACAGGATTATAGGCTATTAGGTTTGTAGTAGAGTTGTGATTAGCCCCGGTGGTGATGGTGACTGGTGAGGGGGCAGTAGTAAAAGCCTCGCCACTTGCGAGACATGGATTGGGGACGAAGGTTCTTATGCATCAGTCCAGCTATAATCATGTCCCTCGAACTCTGGCTGGCAGCATGGGAATGAATTGTCAAAAGGAAGGAGGCCTCCTTTTTGGGGGAGAAGCAGCTCCTGCTCCTGCAATGGAACGTTCCATGGAAGGAAGTTATTCCTTGCTAGCTAGGAGCACTCTGGAATAAAGTGTGTGTGTCTGACTGAACGCTTAAGTCTGAACAATGAGACATGAAAAGAACACCCTTTTCTTCGTCCAGATTTCAGAAAATAACGTGCCATGTTTGTCAGTTCGCACTTTTGCAGCACTGCTAGTCTGAATCTGAAAATCTACAGCAGGACATACAGGTCTGCCGTCAGTTTTCAGTGACTTGGCGGAATGATTGGGAGGAGTGTGTGCTCACTGGTGTCGGTGTTTCGACCCGGGGTCTAGCACCAACGAGTGAATATGTACTGCGTGCTCTCTAATCCGGATGATGATGTAAGAAGAACACACGAGATTTATCCTGGTTCGGACAATAGAAGGCCCTACGTCCAGTTAGGGGGGAGAGTTTGTATTATCTTGCACCGAAGTGCTTGTACAGGGGTGAATACAAGCGTGCGAATGAGTGAGCTAGGACTTAAGCGCTACGGGCTCTGGTTGCTGTCTATGCCTTATATTTTCTGGCTAAGTTTCGTTGCCCTCTTTAAACTAGGGCCTGGCGTCCCCTTTTATAGGCGAAGGAGGGGCACAGGGGTACATGGATCTTAGGACGGACGTGGCTGCTGACGTCGAGGAGGTGATGTCGATCATGTCGGTGTTACTGTAGAGGCGTGAGTCGGGCATAGCGTGTCCTGTAGCGACGTGTTCGGAGATGACGCGGCCATCCTTCTCGTGCGTAAGGTGACGCCGCTGATGGTCGGTGATGGACGGATGTCCAAGCACGGTCGTGCGGATCCCTGTAGCCGTCGCGTCGGGAGTTGTTGGAGTGTTGACCGGCGATGACGAAGTCCAGCTCGAGAGGTGGTCGAGGGGGGTCGAGGCCCGAATGGATAAGGCCGAGCCCCGAAAAATAAGGTACGGATAATGGTACACATGCCTCGAGGTGTAGCCTGATATTGGTAAATGTGCCTCGAGGGAGTGCCGAACGGGACACAGTGCACGGCATGGAGTCACAGTGTGGTAAAAGTAAGATTTGACCGGTGTACTCGTAACTGTTATCATCATTGTGGCCACGAGGTTAGGCGGGAGCAGATAGAACGCCTTAAATGCTCCTGGATTCGTACAGAAGGTTGGTATTCGAGGGGTGCATCGCACTCGACGACTGCCCGTTCGCTCGGGCGAATCTCCGTCATCGGGGGTAGGTCGAGTGGCACCCTCGAGTGATCTGCTCTGCCTCGAGTGGGGTGCGTCGGGTAGGTAGCTGCTTGGACCTTCGAGGCCCGTTTATGGGTCGGCCCAGTATGGCTTGGCATTTGCGTTTCCGCGCTAAGCGAGGGCTAATGATAACGGGTTTGGTTTGTTGATGTCAGGGGTTAATCCCCTTAGTCGAGGGTTAAGGGTACCCCTTTCTTAGGTACCCGACAGTAGCCCCCGAGCCCCTGCACGAGTGCTGGCACTCGAGCTGGGGGGCATAGGCCGAGAGTGAGGTGCAGTTCGTAACTTTTCGTGGGGGGCGTGCGAGCGTCCCTCGCGGGGGGGTAGCCCCCGAGGCCTTGGAGGAGTAGGGAGACTCCTTCGAGGGCCTTATTTGTCTTTTGTTGAGAGGTGCTTGTCCAGTTAGGCATAGCGGGCGTTCCTGAAAGGTTAGGATAACATGAACTGGAGTTGTAGCACCTAATCGAAGGGTGGCTCGAGTTCGTCGAGCCCCCGGGTGCATTCGACCCTCTTTCGTCAAGGGGTGCCATGCGTAGTTGAGCCCTCGAGCCTCGTGCGGCTAGGGCCTTGCTAGCTTTAGGCATCCATCTCACGAGTCCTTTCGATCGGATGTGAGGCGAGAAGCGTCGTACTACCCTCGATTGGGCGAGTCTCGGCATTCTCTGTGAGCTGATACGGGGGGATCCAAGTGAAAGCTCGTGCCCCGTTCGATGGGGTCGACTAGTGGCCCTGAGGCATTCTCATTGACGTAAATGAGTAAATATATGGATACCAGTTCCATTCGATAGGACTCGGCGGCTTGATGCCTCCCTTCGTGGGGATTCTATGGTAATCCTCTCATTTTTCCTTGGATCCACCCGAGGGGATCTTGAGGGTTCGTCCTCGAGCTGAGCTTCGTGTGGCTCCCCTGGGGCGTTCCTGACTCGGGTGCTCGAGGGTGGCTGTCGAACCCTGACCGAGGGTCAGCCTTCGCTCCCTCGAGGCTTGTTGTAGGGCCGGGGCCTGTTTTCTTTCTCATGGAAGACTCCGTCGGCAGATAATGTAGCGCTCCCACCAGTTAGGCACGCCTTTTGAGGTGTGGGCCGAAGCGACGCGGTCATGGTGGACCTAGGTAACGGCTAGGGGCCCAACGAATGGCGTGTCCTGCTGCGAGAATCGAGGGGGCAGTTAGGTGGGCGCAGTAAATGCAGGCTTATCTTTTCCCACCGTCAGATCCACCCGTTGCTCTTTCCCTGAGTATAAATTCATGGGAGGTGTGGTGTCGTCCCCTTCCATTCTTGCCATCTCGCTTTCGTCGCCGCCGCTAGATAGAAGAGTCGTTCTTCTCGTTAGCACGGGAGAGAAAAGAGAGAGAGAGATCAAAAATCTTCCCTTCATTCCACCCGTCAAGCTAGCCCGTGTCGTTGCTGTGGTGCCAGATCTTCTCCCTCTGGAGGACTGGCTCCCGTCAGTTGTGACAGAGTGGGAGCTTGAGGAGTTGGTGGATGATGGGCTTCTTCACCCCGTCGTCTCGGCTGATCGGCCAGAGTGGATGGTGCCGCCGCAGGAGGACCTCGGTCTGCGACGACTTCGCTGTTGATGCCAAGGCGGAGGTCAAGGATGATGTGCGCGGGACCTCCCTCACCAACCGGTTGTACGAGCTCAGTCAGGTCGTGAGGGAGCAAGTCCAAAACGCGCTGCATGTCGGTGTGAAGTGCCGAGGAAAGGCACAAGGCCTCGGTCGAGGCTGCTGAGGAGCCCGTGGTCGGTTGGCGAAGCTGTTCGAGCTCGAGGTCCTTCCTCCCGGTGTTGATGAAGAAGAAGAAGCCAGCCTGTGTGTCAATCTGGGCAAGAAGGCCCATGTAATAGGTTAGATTTTGACTTGTGTCAATGTGGCCTTGAGGGCCTTAAAACATGATGTTTGTATGCATTTTGAATGCTTTCGAGTTCGAGTCTGTCATTCCTTTTCTGCTCGAGTTGAGTTTTTACGCAGTCATCTTGGCGCACGGTTGTGTCCTTCGGTGTGGGGTGTGAGTGGAGGTACCGTAGCCCGGAGGCGTAGGTGATCTCATGGCTCGACGGCCCCTCGACCTCAGGGTGCCCTCATGGCCTTGTTGACTATGTAAGAACTCGCATCGAAGCATATAGGAACGTTAGACATTGATTTTTCGACATCGTGTGTTTTTACTAAGTCTTCTTAGTACGTGGTTATGCCCCTTGGCGTGAGGGAATGAGTGGAGGTATCGTAGCATGGACGCGTGGGTGATCTCACGGCTCGATGACCTCTCGGCCTCAGGGTGCCCTCGCGGCCTCGTCGACCATGTAAAAGAGTAGACGTCGAGTTTCGGAAAACTTGCGAGTTTTTTAAGAACTTTGGGGGTTCCCCCCTGTTGCCCCGAGGGAGGCTCGACTCTGTTAAGGTAGAGTCGAGGCTACCTTATGCATGTGAACAAAAAGTTGAACTTGTAAACGAAAGTACTTCTTATTCATGATACGAGAGAATGTACAAGGCTTCGAAGCCCTAAGGGTAAAAGCGACGTAGTTGTTCGATGTTCCAAGCATTGTTGAAGGTTTTGCCTTTCACGTTGACTAGCTTGTAGATTCCGGGCTTCAACACTTTTGCAACGATGAAAAGGCCCTCCCATGGTGGAGTTAGCTTGTGGCATCGAAGAAGGCGCCGACAGCCACCTCTCCAGCGGCGTAACTGGCGACGACGTCCATCAGCTCGTCGGCAGTCTTCGGGGGGGTTACGCCCTAGCTCTCGAACCAGCTCCTTGCAGGTAGTCCCGGCAATGAACGCCAGGATCACATCGTCGTCGGAGATATGGGGGAGCTCGGTGCGTTGCTTGGAAAAGCGCTGAGCGAAATCGTGAAGAAGGCTCCCCTCTGCTTGCAGTTGCGGAGGTCCCAGGAGTTACCAGGGTGCACGTAGGTTCCCTTGAAGTTCCCCTCGAAGACCCGCACTAGGTCGACCCAATTAAGGATCTGACCGAGGGGGGGAGCTCCTCAAGCCACCTTCGAGCCGTATTGGAGAGGAACCGAAAGAGTTGGCGGATGATGGCGCAGTCGTCGTATGCCCCGCCCAGTTGGCAGGCCAATCAGAAATTGGCCAACCAGAGTTCGGGCTTGGTCTCATCGTTGTACTTGACGACACTCGTGGGGGGTCAGAAGGGATTTGGTAGCGGCGTGTTGCAGATCGCCCTGCTGAAAACTCGAGGGCCCGGCGGCTCAGGGGCCTGACGTCCTCATCGCTGTCGTAGCGTCCCCCTCTATGGGCGTTGTAGCCTTGATCTTCAGCATCCCCGCTCTTGCACCTTGATTCTCGATGATGTCATAACGCACGTCCTGGGGTTCGCGGTTGTCGTGGATGCGCTCGCGGACGGGGATCGCCTTCTTGGGACGGGGGCATTCACTTGATGGACTGAGCTCTCCCTCTTGTGTCGGGAGGGTTCTGGGGGTTGCTCCAAGGCTACCCCTCGATGTCTCGAGGCCAAGCTTTTCACCTGCTGTGCGGCAGCTCCTCGAGGAGGCCCTGAACCTCTTGCTGGATGCGACGAGCCTCGGGATTCGAGGTGGTCGGCATGTTGTGGAGGAGCATGGTCGTCGCGATGACGTTCTGACTGGCACGGTTGAAGAGGGGGGCGCTCGACCGCTCCCTCCCCAATGATCTGCCGATGGACTTCTCGGGCTCTGGCTCGAGCCCTTCCGCCAGGCGGGTGTCCGTGCTCCCGCTCGAGGGTACGCTCGAGCTGGCACATACGCTCCCGGTCTTCATCGAGCTTGGCTCGCATCTCCCAGACTTGCGTAAGCTAGGCGTCATGGGCGTCTTGGGGCAACCGTGCGTCGCTTGGCATGGCTGGTGGCTGCTCCTCCCGATCTGCCATGACGAGGGTGCCTTCCGCCGTAGACGCAGCCGCGACCGCGGCCGCGGGGTCGATGGTGTCGACGCTCAACGCGACGGCTCCATCGATGTGGAAACACTCGCACGTGGGGTCGTAGTGGTCGATGTCAGAGTCGGGGTCGCCGGAGTAGAAGATGGGAAACTGCCCCCGCCGTTCCTCCTCCAGCTGGCGTCACATTGTGCCGAGGGTGTAGTGCCTCGGGCCAGGAGTCTCTAAAGACTCTGGATGCTCGAAAGTCGGCGCGGAAGTCAGCACGTTCATGGCGGTGAGAAGGAGGTGCCCTGGGAGGTCCTCGTACCCACTTATGTCGGTGCTCACCGTGGAGGAGTACGTCTTTGCGGCGTTGTTGTGGCCGAACGAAAACGGGTGTCGGGATTTGAACAGCCCGTGCGGAAGTAGGTCGGGTGGCGTCGGGGCCGTGTCTGCTGGAGAGGCCATCCCCGACCCCCTTGATGAGCGCGTGGCAAAGCTGAAGCCTGAGTCATCGTGGTGCTCCACTGACATGTCCCCCGGAGCCAAACTCAGGTCAGACAGGTTCCCAACCGGGGACCCTGCGTCACTGGTCGGCCGTGGGGTGGCCGTGGCGGGCGTCATCTCGCCCGCGTGAGGATGATGGTTACGCCGGTCGCGCCTCCTCCTGGTGGTGGGGGCGTGATGACGGGACCGGTGTGCGGCCCTTCCTGTACGCGGGGGGCTCGCGATTGCCTCCGCTCGGATCTCAGACCGAGAGGAGGACCATGTCATAGTCGTGCTTGAGTGACATGAACTCCAAGCTCCCAAACCAGATCACCATGGCAAACAGGAGCGGTGGAATAGAGTCGGCCATCCGGAAAAACGGCGGGAAATCGTTAGTGACACGCAGTTCCCCTACCTGGTGCGCCAACTGGGGGTCTAGCACCAATGAGTGAATATGTACCGCGTGCTCCCTAATTTGAATGGTGATGCAAGAAGAACACACGAGATTTATCCTGGTTCGGGCAATAGAATGCCCTACGTCCAGCTGGGGGGGGAGAGTTTGTATTATCTTGCACCGAAGTGCTTGTACAGGGGTGAATACAAGCGTGCAAATCAGTGAGCTAGGACTTAAATGCTACGGGCTCTGGTTGTTGTCTATGCCTTATGTTTTCTAGCTAAGTTTCGTTGCCCTCTTTAAACTAGGGCCTGGCACCCCCTTTTATAGGAGAAGGAGAGGCACAGGGGTTCATGGATTTTAGGGCGGACGTGGCTGCTGACGTCGAGGAGATGATGCCGATCATGTCGGTGTTGCTGTAGAGGCGTGCGTGGGCATGGTGTGTCCTGTAGCGATGTGTACGGAGATGGCGCGTCCATCCTTCTCGTGCGTAAGGTGACGCCGCTGATGGTCGGTGATAGACGGATGTCCAAGCACGGTCGTGCGGATCCCTGTTGTAACACCTCTGGTGTTATGGTAACTAAAATCTGCCATGTCATCATGTGCATTGCAAAGCATTCATATTTAAGTCAACCTTAATATGCATCAACTAAAACAAGTTTACATTTCATAGGTTGACTGTGTTTCTGGGATGTTTTGTCACATGAAATAATAAAACCCTACTGTTGAATGTAATCTAAAATACTTAGTTTATACTCTATGTACTTGAGGTGTAAACTGTGTTTGCATTAGTGTCAAGCATAGTGTATAAATATAAGTCCAACCCTTAAAAATAATTTTTATATTTGAAGTTGAATTTAGATTTCAAAGCTTATTCCTAAGACTTGCGATTCAAATTTAAATTCAATTTGGAAAGCTATAAAAATATTTTTTAAAAGTTAACTTGGTCAACCAAGGGTGTCATTGGGTCATTGACCTAAAAATGTCCTTGGATGATGTTTGTGATCACTAATGACCAACCAATTAATTTAGAAACTAAATCGAGTTTGTTTTCGCTTCTGAAAACCCTAATTTTAAAACTCTGTTTTATCTCTTTCTCCATATTTCAAAATCTATAAGGAATTTGGGTATACTCTAAAAATATAGTTTATAGATCTTGACAGGAGCTACAATAATGGTACATAAAGTTTTTCAAGTTTCCAAAAAGAATTTCAAATGAATTTAAAAATACAGTTTTCCAGCATTTGTCCCCCTTTGATTTTAAAACCATAATTCAAAAATTATGCATAATTTGGGAAAACTTTATATATGAAAAATGTTTGGTTTGAAAAGTTTAACATTTCATATATTTGAAGATTTTCAAATTTTATTAAAAAATTAAAAGTAATTTTAAATATTTGTTTCTAGGGTTTTATTCCCCCTTTGAATTTGAATTCATATTTCAAAAATTAAGCAGAATTTAAAATTTTTTGTTAAATGAAACATGTGGATCTTGAAAATTTAGGCAAATTATATTTTTAGAGATTTGCATGTTCCTATATAATTTCTAGAGTAATTTGCCAAGTTTCAAAAATAACACCCTCTACTACAGTAACAGGGCCTATGAGCAGCCGCCATCGCCGGCTTTTCACGCCGCGCCGCCGTCCACCGGCGCCATACCACCCTGCCGCGGCTGCCAGCTCACCTTCACGCGTGAAGCTTCATCACCCAAGTGTCAGCCGCTCCTGTCTCGCCACCGTACTTTAAATAGAGGAGGTCGGCCGCCGTTTTGCTTCTCCTTCTTCTGCTCCGCCATCGCCGACGACCTCCCTCTGCCACCCAAATTCATTGTCGTCGCTCCATCATCACCCACTTGCTCTTGCCAGAAGCTCTGCCTTGTCCTTGCGCTCCGTTTGAGCTAGTTCGTGCTCGCTCTCCCCGCCGGAGTCGCTAGTGCGCCGTCGTCTTCTTCGCACGCGGCAACCACGCCGCCGCTTGTCATTTCATCGATGACCGCTGCCACTGTCAGTTACTTTCTCCCATCTTCTCCACCATCGTGCTCGCCTTGTTATGCTTCCCCTTATGTGCTCCGTGGTTCACTTGATGGTGCCTAGGAATCGCCGTGACGTCCACCTTGCCGCCGGAGCACCGCCGCCGTCAGTAGCTCGTCTCCGTTCACCACCGAGCCCGATAGCATGTGCACCAGACCTACGGTGAGCTCCTGCACCTGCCCTTGCCCTCAATTTCATCCTTGCCGCGTTGTAGCTGCCGGTCACAGTAGCTCCGCGCGCGTAGCCATCTTGGCTGGAGGCCAGGAACGACTTCATCCTGTGGCTTAGCATGTTCGCCTGAGTGCCCCGCGTATGCCCGTGCACTTGCCGTCGCCGAAAATAGCTCCGGTGTGCTTTGTCGCTGCACCGCCGCACCGCCGTGCCTGCATGGTCGCCGGCCAGTGCGCCGCCGTACCCCCGCCGCTCCATTAACTACCCTAATTGACTCACCGTGTCGAGAGGAGCCTGTAGGGCCAAGCCCCGATGCCGGAGACCTTGCCGTCGGTGAGATATCGCCGGTCAACTGTTGCGCTGCCGTCGATCAGCGCGGGGACACTGTTCCCATTTTCTTTTTCTATTTCCAGAAAATGATTTAAATGTTATTTTCTTTGAAAAATCATAGTAATTCATGTATAACTCCAAAAATTCTGAAATTTATATGTATAATCTTTATGATGTTCTCTACCTAGGAAATATATGAAATGCCAAATTTGAGTACTTTTTGCATAAGTTAAAATTAGCTCTTTTAATTGAAAAATGAATCTTCTATGATTTTTAATAAATAAAATAATTGTCTTTTATTTCTAAAATTTATTTTGCCATCTAATTAGGCCAAGAGTTTTTAAAAATAAAATTTTGAGCTTAATTAGGCAACTTTAATTTTATGCCTTTAAATTATGTTTTTAAATAATTAATTAATCCCTTTAATTAAGTTTAATCATTATAGGATTTGTTTGACTCTGAGATTGATTGATGACCTCGGGTTATTAACCTTAATGACCCTTGACACTTTAATTAATTATTTGCGCTTACCTAGATCATGTCATTAGGGTTTAATCAACGTTATTTTATGTGTTTAATGAACTCTTTTATGAAATAGTTAACCCTAATGAACTTAGTAAGTTTGTTGGCTTGCAACTTTATCGTGAAGGAAAGTTGTACTCAAGCCCTTAATCTGATCATGCATCCATCGAGCATCATGTTTACTATTACATCATGTTGACGCATATCATTCTATTGTATAGTTTTCGTTAACGGAGAGTTTAACGTTGTCGCACCAGATTCCAAGGAAGAGCAGACTCAGGAGTTGGGAGTTGATTTAGAACTCGAGACCGTCTACCCCGACCACCAAGGCAAGCCCCGGATGCATTCAAACCCTACTCTTATTTTTATAAAAGTTTTATTATTTCAGTTATGAAATGTTGCATTAGTAATAGGAGTTGAGTGAAAACCTACCAATTGCATTACCTGTATTACTTTCTTATTCCTTATTACCTGTTAACTGGAAAATGCATAGTAATGCTTATCCCTGCTTAGTTAGATAGGTTTTCAAAAAGTAAAAGAATGAAAAAGATGAGTATGGTTTGTTTGTTGGAATCATGATGATAATTAATAAATCAAGTCCGGACGGCAAACTTGCTTCGGGAAAGGAGTCCCTCTGTAGTGTTTTCGTCTGTTGATGCCCTGGGTCCCATGTCGATGGTGAACTGGTGATATCGAGAAACTAGAAAATCTACATGCATGAAGTAATATATAGTGGGCCAGAGTCCCCACGTATATCATGGAGTGATATATAGTGGGCCAGAGTCCCCACATATGTCATAGTGTGATATACTGTGGGTTTAAGTTCTCATGTATATCGGTACACTGGGTCTAAGTGCTCACGTGTATCATGTGGTGTTATATGGTTGCGGTTGTTATCCCGGTATATCTATGATCTGGTATGCATCGGAGTTAAAGTCTCCGGTATCCTAGTGATCTTGGTCCCAGCTGGGTATGAAAATGGATTCGAATCACCGTTGCTTCTCGGAGAAGAAGACTCGATCGGTGTTCATTATCGTAGTAACAACTTGAATGATGTTTAAGGTTTAAGCATGAAGTTGGTTGGTAATCTTGATCTAGAGCAAGACAACTTTACTTTCTGTCGAGCTTTTCTGAAAAAATTTCTTATCTCCTGCAAGCCTTACCTTGTCCCTCTAGCCTGTATTTCTTGAATCTTCACCCCTCTTTTTCGTCAGGCCAGTCTTGTTGAGTACCTTTGTACTCAGGATTTGTTAAACCCTTGTTGCAAGTGACTCCCATGGGCAGGAGTGCTTCGCATCCTGCTGCATGATAGTTGTTCGGAGAGTGACGACGAGTAGGATGTCTGGCTCTTGGGCAGAGCACACCGACTGGGTTTTGTAAATAAGCTATCTATTTTAATTCCACTACTACTAAGGTTTGTAATATTTAAACTTATGGTTTGTAAGATTTAAAACTAAAAGGTTTGTAAACTTATGTTATTGTAACTCTTCCGCTGTTTACTCTGATGTATATTATTTGTATAAAACTGTTGTAATACTGCAATGTCTCTTTGTAATGATTGATCCTGCTTAGAGAATCGTGGATGATTCAGGATTTACCCGACAAACCTTTTAAGTCTTATGGAACACATTTATGATTATTAGGAGTCTGTTACACAATAATCATGCGTATGGGCCGTATGGTTTAGGAGGTTCTGCCACACCTGTAGCCGTCGCGTCGGGAGTTGTTGGAGTGTTGACCGGCGATGACGAAGTCCAGCTCGAGAGGTGGTCGAGGCACGAATGGATAAGGCCGAGCCCCGGAAAATGCGGTACGAATAATGGTAAACGTGCCTCGAGGTGTTGCCTGATATCGGTAAATGTGCCTCGAGGGAGTGCCGAACAGGGCACAGTGCACGACATGGAGTCACAGTTTGGTACGACCCGCCAGATTCCTGGTATGGGAGGTAAAAGTAAGATTTGACCGGCGTACTCGTAACTGTTACCGTCATGTGGCCACGAGGTTAGGCGAGAGCAGGTAGAACGCATTAAATGCTCCTGGATTCGTACAAGAGGTAGGTATTCGAGGGGTGCGTCACACTCGAGGACTGCCCGTTCACTCAGGCGAATCTCCGTCATCAGGGGTAGGTCGAGTGACACCCTCGAGTGATCTGCTCTGCCTCGAGCGGGATGCATCGGATAGGTAGTTGCTTGGACCTTCGAGGCTAGTTCGTGGGCCGGCCCAGTATGGCCTGACATTTACGTTTCAGCGCTAAACAAGGGCTAATAATATCGGATTTGGTTTGTTAATGTCAGAGGTTAATCCTCTTAGTCGAGAGCTAAGGGTATCTTTTCTAGGTACCCGACGACTGGTCACTGGACGGACGGAGGCAGCAGCATGCCGCTAAGCAACTGCCCTCTGCTGCCCGATTTGATCTGGATGAAATGAAATGATTGCGCGGGCATCGGCGTGCTCGCGGCACCATTAGGCTTTCCCACGAATTGTCTCCTCGATCCATTGGGCGTTATTATTGAGGGCCCAAGGGAGCCAGCAAATGCTTCGGAACAGTGCAGTGCTACAACGGTCGTCACTCGTCAGGCATTAACGTACGCATGGGTAAAATGTTCTTCATCCTCCTGCATGAAAACAGCAGGAGTCTTAAATCAGCTGACTGGGTGCGACAGGTGCTTCCCTAGCAGGCTGTGTTCTTCTTCCTCCTCTAGTGTATTGTTCTTCTTTCCTCCTCTGGTGTGTTGAGCGAGAGTGTGCTGCTAGTATGTAATCTCTCTCCTACTTGTATAACCCTGCACTACTGCAGCTTGCCGGTGGGAGTGGAATGAAATCTTCAACACGGGGGGGCGGACTGGGCTCAGTACGCAAGTTTGTCTTGGTCAAATATTGCTGGCAAATACTGAAATCCCATCATTTAGCTCCATTTGTTCTGATGTGCTGCTACATTCCATAAGACTGAGGATAATGCCGACAAGAGGAGCCAAGATCATAGTACGATTTATTTTCTCTTGATGCTTCGCTGGCCATCTTTTAGTGTCCTGCATCCACAAGCTTTTCCTACTGGTTAAAAAATAGGCCCCCACCTACTTTATTGTTGCATAAGCAAGAGAATTCCTATATGGACCATAAAACATAATAGACCAACCAAGATGGAAGCATAGTTATTGAAGCTCAGAATCAGCTTCAATAATAAGCTCAAAGGAATCGCGGTAGCAATTTATTTAGGTAATGAACACAATGTAGCTTTCAAAGATTGTGCACCAAACAGACTCAGTAAGAATATTCTACCTCCGAAAAAAAACAGAAACTCAGATTAAGATGTTTACTTTTACATGTCAAAGAACTCTGCATCAACTGCTGATATGATGTGGTTGAGAATAAAGGCAACCAGTTAAATCAACCTCTGCAAATTCATATCTGGTCTCATGAGAAATGCACAAGGAATCTCATAATTCCAAGATTCTCGCAAGACAGCATGATATATCAATAATTACACTGCAATTTCTCTGCTGCAAATCAGCAACCTGAAAATAAGATCATATTTTTCATAGTTGCAGGATCACACCAGATGAACAAAGGAACACGTTAGTACTCTCGTGATAAATCATATTGGAATAACTGGAGCAATCAAATCCCACAACGATTATATTAATTATATTTTATTACTATACAGCTGCATCATAGAGAAGATTATGACTCCTGCAGGGACTAACCAGCACACAGGTATTAAAAAAAAAGAGAAAGTCTATCCTCCAGCCGGCTGATTCGGCGGCTGCTCTCACCCGGCTGTTTTGGCCGGTTAGATTTGGTTTGTGCGGTCCGATTCCAACATGCACACTCAATGTTTGCTTCCTTTATTTGTGTCTCTGACAGGTGGGGTTGAGGTGTCGGCACCGCTGTTCAATTTTTTCAGTTGTTTCCGGATTTCCCATCATTTCATTTTGCCTCATCGTCTTCTCCGCTCGAGGCTGCTCTTTCTCCGCGGCGACTGCGGTTGCTAGGGTGTTCGAGGTACTGCGATTTCGTTCCCCTTTGATTCCTGCATCTCTCCGCATGATTTCGCTGGTTGTGATGTTGCCCTTTCTCACCCTTTGTTGTTGATGTGGATTTTGTCTTGTGGCGACCTCTGCATGTTGTGGTTCTGTTGAGGATTGGATGCGGCGATTGATGGGCGATTTGATGCAGCGATTGATGGGGTGATTGGGGCGGATTGTGTTGCCACTCCTGTTGTGTCGATTTGTTGCAGCCCCTGGGTTTTCCTAGGGTTTGTGGAGGTATGTGTATTAGTTGCGATTTAGTTGCTCCAGTTGCCTGTCTCACTAGTGGCTCTTGTTGATTTCTACATGTTTCTTTGTTTAGATTAGTGGATCTGGTATTCTCTATTTTCTGGATTGCATGGTTGGTTTCTCTTGTTTTGTTTGGGCTTCGCCAGAATGGTTATATTGTGTGTGTGTTATTCATGCAACTGTGTTAGATTAGTGGATCTGGTTATCTCTATTTTTGGTTTGCATGTGTGATTTCCCTTGTTTTGTTGTGGATTCGTCTGTATGGCTGTATTGTGAGTGTAGCATTCTTCCAACTGCCTATAATTAGTTTGTTGATTGGGATGTGTAAGGGATTGGTGCATGTTAGTTTGGATTTCGTTTATCTAGGGTCCTGATGCAGTAGTGGTTGTTGTTGATTTTGATTTTGTGGTCGTAGCGACCCTAGTTTTTGTATTTTGATACACTTTTTAGATTGGTTCTAAATATATCCTTGCATGTTAGATGTACTGACAGCTCTGAATTTTCGATGTCTTAGCTCTGAATTTTGTAGATGTTATATACTTAACACTTAAAAGTGTTAGCTCTGAATTACCTATTAATTCATAGACAAACTAAATAAAAGATGCCTCATCTTCAGCTTAAATGGGTTGTTGTGGCCTTGTGGGTCTGTATGTTTTGATGTAGTTTTAGATTATACTAGAAGCATATCTTTCTCCGTTGCAAGTCTTAGCTGGTTGCTTTGTGGTGTTGTTGGGCTCAAAGGTGCTTTGTGTTGTTGGGTTCAAAGGTGCTCCTCTGAAGAGGTGAACATTACAAGCTAAGTTTAGAGGTACTTGTGCATGTTCATGTTGTCCGCATCTAATTCTCTATTCTCAAACCTACGACATGTTGCATGTTCATAGTTCGTATTGTAATGTGATAATCTGTCTTTTTGTGTATAAGATTTGTTTTGGTTCTCGATCTCTTACTAGTTTCAGATGTTGGTATTTGTTTCTTGACTATTTGAACCATGTGAAATATTTTTCTTTGCTATATGTCCTACGTAGAAAACATTTGGATATCTGTTTATATGAGAGAATTTGGTACTAGAATATTTGATCTCTATGTCATAGTTTTCTCGCTGCCTTACATAGAATGTAGCCCGTTAATTTGTTTTTTAGTTTCATAGAGAACGCTAACTATTTGTATATCGATTTATTTGGCTCAGAGTCGGGCACTGAGGCATTGACAGTTGCACCCATGCATCACCTTTACATTTCCAGGTTGCTTGCTTCATGTAACATCCCAAATGGCCAGTGGGCCCAATTCCCAGGTGGGCCGGTGTTACCGTAACAGGGCAGGGGGCCGAGTCACTGTAGCGGGGGAACCATACATCCGGACTCTGGGACTGTAGCATTTCGGGCACGGCAGCAGTCCGTTACTGTAGCTCCAGACCGGGCCAGCCTGTTCCGAATTACTGTAGCACGGGCTGTTCACCAGCTACTGTAGCACCGCGAGGCGCTGTAGCAACCAGTGTTTAGAACCACCTCGGGAATCCTGGGGTCGTCTAGCCAGCTTAAATACCAGGGCCAGGGACGCGTATTAACCTTCGGTTAACCGTTTTGAACGAAGCGAGGACGAATGTTCAAATAGGTTTTTATGCAGGCGGGACCCGCTCTTCGGTAGAGTGGATCTGGGCCGTGCGCCGGGACTGGGTTGTTCCATTACATAATTGTGGTGTGTTGGCTTGAACTTGAAGGCTCCTCCTTTTTTCTGTAGTGGTTACTAGTATAAGTTAGTGCAATGGTTCTGTTGTAGTGGGATTGTGTCATGACCAATCTAGTGTCCATCCAACCAATCAACCCAACAGTTTTTGCATCCGTACCTGCATCATTTACATTAAGGTAGTGATTTATTTACACCAATTTGGTGATTGTAAGTTCAGTGAAAGGGTAATGTAAATTAGCTTTTGAGTGGTGTAAATTTGAGTTAGAATGGAGCATCAGATGCTGATATTTGTTTCTTAACTATTTGAACCATGTGAAATATTTTTCTCTGCTATCTGTCCTTCATAGAAAACATTTGGAAGTTTGAAGATTTGAGAATATCTTTTTTTATAGCTTATTTGAACACTTTTAGACA
This sequence comes from Bothriochloa decipiens, assembly GCA_023333625.1. NCBI lineage: Eukaryota > Viridiplantae > Streptophyta > Magnoliopsida > Poales > Poaceae > Bothriochloa > Bothriochloa decipiens. The sequence goes on from JALGXP010000107.1 coordinate 44,495, forward strand.
TTTTTCTCCGCTAATTTCCTTTCATAGAAAAGATTTGGAAATTCGTTTTCTGGTTTCATAGAAAACACTTATAATTTGTATTTTTATTTATTTGGCTTAGAGGCGGGGCACAGAGGCATGTTCTGTTTCACCTATGCAGCACCTTCTATATTTAGTAGAAGAAGCAATATATATTGATAAGAGTTCATTTTTATCTTTGTCTGCTTACAACCCCAGGTTCAAAGTGGGTTCTTTGTTGAGGTTGATGCACAGGGATGCTTTTGTCATTTGTCATGTGGTTGCATGCCTCCAGGTAGAAGTAATCTGTGTTATTAAACTTATTTATTTTTCATAAAATTTACACTGCCTTTATTAGTGTAAATTATTTTACTTCAAGGTGTAAGTTGATAATACGCCACATTTGTGCCCCAATTTGCCAACTGTTTGGGCAAAAATGAATCCATATGTACTTATTAGACTTAATTTTGATCTGTCTTCTTACAACTCTCAGGTTTCAAGTGGATAGGAAGGCCCTGGTATTCCTTCTTTGGTTATGCCTAGTTGTAATAATGGTTCTGTAACCAGTATTAACATTCACATTTTTGTCATTTTAAGTTGTTAAAGGACCTGCCTATTCAACTTTTTTTTATCCTTTTATTTCAGGGATATGAATTGCTTGATTTGGCAAATGTTGTTCTTAGTATTATAATCACATTGTTATATACAAGTGTTACCATTAGTCTTACGAAACTTACGCCTAATTTTTATGAAATTTACACTTCACTAGTCAGTGTAAATTTTGTTATTAGGTGGTGTAAGTTTTGTTATTAGTTCTGTAACCTGCAAAATTTTTCATTTATTTAAAGTTTTCCCTTTGTTATTTGTCTACTACAGAAAAAAATCTGGTATTTTTAAAATTTGTTTATTCTGATATATGCACATATGCATTCTGCAAAATTTTTCATTTATTTAAAGTTTTCCCTTTGATATTTGCCTACTATAGAAAAAAAAATCTGGAAATATGTTTATTTGAATTTTTCATATTTATTTTGATTTGTTATTTGAAAATGTTGTTTTTATTTGTTGGATTTTGATCCTGTGGTACCAGAAATCGGGTGATCCATATGCCGGTTGATTGAGCCAAATCACTCAACCGGTTGAGACAAGGAGCAAAATCAACCGGATGAGACTAAGGGGCCAAATCAACCGGCTAGGAGGTAGACAGGCCCAAAACTTTGTGATGTGATAGTGATAGTCTCAAGAAAAAAAAAAACAATCACTATTCTGCGGAGATTTTTGTACCTTGGTGTTGTTCGTCAAATTTCTCGGCTCTCTTCTTAGCTTTGGCACGGTCATGGAGGTAGTGCTGATACACATAGGACAGGAGCCCCCACACCCCTATGAGCATGGCCATCAGCTTCACCCCGTCCATCCGGTCGCCGAGGAAGATCACGGCGATGACCGGCGACAGCGGCATGCCCACCGTGCTGATCACGTTGGTGAACAGCGATGACACCGTGGCGACCAGCCCCATGAGGCCCATCGTGCAGAGCTGCCACGAGACGGCTGTCCACGCCAGCGTCATGGCGTACGCCACCTCCCCCCTTCTTGTACGCCTCCATCTCCCCGGCGATGGTGCGCCACTCGCCGGAGGCGAACAGCCCGGCCACGGACACGCACGCCGCCGCGGTGTTGCTCCAGAACTGCAACTCCAGCACGGTGCGGAGCGTGTCGCTCTTGATCACCTCATCGAAGGTCAGCTGCGTCAGGGACAGGATCAGGGAGAAGAGCGCCGACGCCGACAGTGTCAGCGCGAACCCCGCCAGGAACTTCCCCTTTGGGATGCTGCTGTCGGTCGCGTCCGAGCCGTGGTTCACGCCGACGAGCGCGGCCGAGAAGGTGATCAGCACGACGGAGTTGAGGACGAGCGCCCGGAACTTCTCCTTGTTCAGGAAGTAGGCGAAGACGGCGTTGAACGAGACCTGGCTCGAGCAGATGATCGAGTAGGTTGACATGGGCAGGTACAGGAGGCCGTACGAGTACATCAGGTTGTCGCCGGCGAGGAGGACGCCCAGGCCGGCGTAGATGGCGGCGAGCTTGACGAGCGGCGGCCGTTTAGCCGCCACGGCGGAGGAGGAGGACGGCCTCGGCCTGGTCCGGGACCGGAAGTAGAGAAGCAGCGGGATGGCGAGCGGCGTGCCGCAGGACTGCACCACCGTCTGCATCCACAGGCTGTTGCCTCCCTGGTCGTAGTAAATCCTGCCAAGGAGCGTGGCCACGCTCTGCCCGCCGAGGACGAACACGATGTTTATAAGGACCACCGCCCACCACGCGAGCCGTTCCGATAGCAGCGGCCGCGGCGCCTCAGTTGCAGGACATGCGCCGCCGTTCTCTGCTCTGTGTCCATGATCGCCTCCGCCAGCTTCTTGGCCTCGGATACCTGCATGTCCGCCTCATCATTTCAGCTGTTCGATATTGCTCTCCCGATGAACTAATTACAGTACGCAATAGAAACAGAGAGAAAGGGACCTGCGATTTGCAGCTGAATTTCACCGGCGTCACCCATCTTGGATTGCAACCAAGATCTGTATGCGCCGCAGCTGCAGATATGAAAATTTCTAAAGCAAAAGGGCAATACGCAACCGTCGGCGTCCTGTCTATAAACGAGTTGATCTTACGTGCTCCACTGGTTCTTCTCGCGTGTGAATCCCTCGATAAATGGATCAGCAAGAACTCAAGATATAGAACAGACAGCACGTGGCGCAAGAGTCAAAGTTTGCTGTCAACATTTGCATCACTCATGAGCTACGGTTCAGTGTCCCCTGTCCCACAAAACATATTCAACGTTGTCTGCACAAGATTCCAAAGAACAAAGGAGACTGAGGTCGATCGCATGGGAATATCCAGACGGAAGCAAACTTATCAGCGCGGCCGGACAAGCTTTAAGCTTTCCAATTATTGAGGTGCACCTGCACCTGCACCTGCACCTGCACCTCTAGCATAAGATGGGAGTACGTGTCCCAACTCCCATGTCCGTCTTCTGCAGTTGCAATCGTAACAGAGGAAAATCCTGCAAGGACTGTCCCAGGAACAGGATATCATGGAGCGAAGCGGGTTACTTAAGAACAGACTAATCGTCTTCATCTACAATATTTTGTCTGCTGGTTTCTGCTGGCATGTTCTGATGCTCAACTGTTTTAAGTTGTGCTGAGCAGGCTCTTGGCGCAATGGCGCCACTAATATCTGTTAGCTGCTTCCTGCTGTCTTGTTAACACAGACCGACAATGTCCTTGGTTTTCAGAAGAGAAAGCGTGTGTTTCCCTCACATACACATAGAAACATTTTTCAATACTCTAGAATGTCCAAAAACTACTTTTATCACAAGGGATTGCTCCTAAGACGTACACTAATTCACTAAATTTTTTAGGAAGGCACTAATTCACTAAATCATGCCGATGAAGAGGCGATAACGTGGACTGAAAGCTCTCTTTTTTTTCTTTTAGAGTAGATGTTTGTGTATAGGAGAATGGTAAAATTCTAAATTTATCACAGTCACAGTAGTGGTTAGAGTTGTGCCCGACGGGGGCAATGCAACATGACCAACCACCAACAAAGTGAAGATCCAGGGCATTTTTGTGCTGACTGGATGATCCTCTATGGTGTAAAGACTATGAGCACCGAAAAGCTCAAGACTAGCGCAAAAGAAATACAAGAATATGTTGTAGTGGAATGCAGGTGGTGAAGAAATTCATTACAATGGTATGGAACTATAACCTGAGCTGGTGCCAACAAAATCAACACATCGAATGATCTTACGGGCTTTTTTTTTGAGTAACCGGATGATCTTACGGTTGAAAAGATGGCATGGCCACAATATTGATCGGAGGATTGGGCAGACCAGGTTTTATACATGCAAAACTAAGGACCAGACTCTTAGTGTGATCCCTTGCTAAGGACATGATTAGTGCGATGTCCCTAAGGGCCCATTGGCTTGCCTTTGTAAAAGAATATAAGACTCAAAGTGCAAACCACGGCAAAAACACATCTAAATTCACTAAATAAAATCCCACATGTAGATGATATAATGATACACAACCTTATAAAATATTTTGTCCAAAGTCGACTTCGTTTGTGAGATATAAAAATAACAAATTTCAAGCCAGAAAGTTGTTCAAATGATTTGTTAAAATTTTGTTATTTTTATATCTTATAAACAAATTCGAGTTTGGACAAGATATTTTATAAAGTTGTGTATCATCATATCATCTATATGTGTGATTTTTTTTTGTAAATTTAGATGACTTTTTTATCGTGGTTTGCATGGATTTTTATAAAGATTATGGTTTCCATCAGATACATTCCCTTCTAGTTTTACATAGGTTAATGCTAGGTTAAGATTGTTGCTTTAAATTTTTAGAGCCCAATTCAACACCTCCCCTCCACCCTCAGACCATTTCTTATGATGTGGTGGCCTCTTTTTAGAAGTGTTGTCTGTGTAGGTGTGTAGGTGGGTGTCTTTGTGGCTCTGGCTAAGTTCGTCTGCAAAGGCATCAAGTCCTATTTCTGTGGTTAGATACTTTTCTATAAAAGGAAGATCTCAATTCCCACAAAAAAACGCATACCAACGATTTTTTGAAAAGACACATTTAAATAAAATATCTCAAACCTATTCTAATTATGTTCAGGGATGAGGTTCCCCATCTAGTTGGTGTTCCAACATCTTTTAATTGAGGTGGCTCTAAACTACACTTTGCATATCCCTTTTTTAATTACAGAGAGAGGAGTGGGGTCTTCATTTTTTTTATAAGTCTCTAAAAATCAATTAAAAGTAGTAGTTTACTTGAGTTCAAGATCCTACTCGTCTGGATTACCATGCTCTGCAGGTTGTTCACCATGTGTTCCATAGCACTTTCACTTCCTATCTTTTAGTGTTGTTTAGCCAAGTTTAAACCTGCCAATGAAACAACACTCTGCAGGTTATTATCTAGCCTACATATGGCTAACTTATCTATTTTACCATTGTATTGTAGTCCCTAAAAGATTCATGTGAAATGAAGCTCCACACTGGACTACAGAGTATGTGAACTGGCAGAAACGAGGACTAGAAGTTTGTTTCATTTCAAGGCTTTGTTCTATAGGAAGGCATGAAAAAGGGGAGCTATAATAAAAATTTTGGACACTATGTAGCAATTTCATTAATATAGTTGCACATTTACCATGTATGGTGTTTCCATGCACTAATGAACTTTATGGTTTTGTAAGGAACTAAATTTACATCCACAATGCACAACTTCAAACGCATGCGAGCTGATCCAGAACTAATAAATTTAATCTAACAAAATAAGTGCTACTTCCGATCATCAAAATACTTGGTGGCTTACAAATATATGGTACAAATTTAAAATTTTGCTAGTTTATTTAGGAACTAAGTTTAATATGATAACCACTACTAGCACACTCAACAACAAAATTTCGTTGTTAAAAAAGAACAAAAATTCGAAGGGACAACAAATAACAGAGTTCCAATAATAAAGAACTACAACGTCAACAAAAAATCTATACAAAATTTCACCTATAAATCTATATATCATGTTTATTCAATGCCCTGCACCCTTACACATATGCTGCATATGCAAAAAAAAAAAGACCAATAATTAACCAAGAGAAATTTCATAGCTATGCTAGAAAAACTATAGTTTCCTCCTGATGAAATGCACTTAAATTAACATAAGTAATGAACATCTGTCATATCTATCACAAGAAAATTGTAGATCCTAGAAATCCCCCTATGCACTTCTAGCTTTCTTATCATCGAGATAGTTTTGAAAGAGGTATGAAAGGAAACCCCATATCGAAAGTAGCATGGCTATGATCTTGACTCCATTCATCTTGTCATGAAAGGCCATCACACCAAAAAGAGGGACAATAGGTAGAGCAAATGTGCTGATCACATTCGAGAACAAAGAGGATACCTCAAAAACCAAGCCCACCACTCCAATAGAAGCAACCTGCCAAGACACACATGTCCACACCAGTGTCATCAGGTAGGAGAACTGTCCTGATTGGAACCTATCCATCTCCTCTTTTAAATCCATCCATTCTCCACTTGCAAATAGTCCAACAAGAGAAGCAAAAGTTGCCACAAGTGCAGTATATATCTGCATGTTTAAAACTGCTGAGAAGGTTTGTTTCTTGATCACATTCTCGAATGTAAGTTGCATAAGGGAAAGGATAAGTGCGTAGGTGCCTGATGCTCCTAGTGTCAACAGGAAACCCACAAGATAATTTCCTCTTGTGACACCACCAATAGGTCCATGAGATTCATGGTTGACTCCCAGGAGTAAAGCAGCCAAGGTAAGCAGTACCACGGAGTTCATGATTAAACCGGTGAGTTTCTGAGAGGTCAAGACGTATGAGAAGAAGACATTGAAGGCCAACTGACTAGCACAGATGAGTGAATAGGTTGAGACTGGAAGAAACCACAACCCATGGGAATACATCATGTTGTCCCCAGTTATGATAAGCCCCAAGACAATGTATATCATAAAAATTTTTCCGATCGGAGTTTCGCTGGAAGACGCCTTTGAAGGGAAAAAGAACAAGCCGAAGAACAATATAGGGAAGCCAGCAGTTTGCACAAATGTTGATAGCCACTTGCTATTGCCACCTTGACTGTAGTAGTATCTCCCTAACAGTGTTGCTGATGTCTGACCAACAATGAGGATGATTGCATCCACTGCCACCACAAACCACCGTTTCCAACTCTTAGCTTTGGAGCTTCCCGATGGTCCTTCTTGAGCCGCTGGAGCTTCGGCTTTCGACGGTCCTGTAGTTCATAATGGATAGAATAAAAGTTACTAATGATTAAGAGACAAAGTGGATAGACAACAAAAATTCTTTTTCAGGATTTTGCATCTAACATGAGTAACAACTTCCCTTTTTATTTTAGCAAAGTACAAATAGGTGGACATTTTTACACTCTACACATTAGGCTCATATATGGCACAAAAATAAAGATAAAGTGGCTCGCATGTATCCTAAGTTTCCAAAGTCCCTCACCCTCAGACAACTAACATACTAGGGTCCTATGGTATGAGGCCATGCTACTAGTGTCCAGCGCACACAATTTGTAAAGTTTTGGAGGAGGAAAGATTACCGCATCTTGGATGTTCGACACTTGTAAGTTGAGTAGCATTTGCATTCTTCTGTGAAAATATATTATGCTAAAACTACCTTTTCATGGGGAAAATGAGAACGTTGTGTTGGTTTTATAGTTCCATATCTATTTGTGATTGACAAGAGAGCACTGAATCACAATCTTTTGCAAAAAGAAAAAAAGAGCATTAGAAAATTCTAAAAAGGAATTAACAGTAGAATAAGAACCATATCCCACGCATTGAGAAGCTACTAAATGTTGAAACTTAAATCATGCAAATAACTCGCCCAACTTCTCTAGGGAAATGAAAATGCGATATACAAGAGAGAAACAACGTGCGAGAGAAATGGTATAGATCAACTGGATAAATTAAACGTGAGATCAAATCAAACATGGAGCAGCTAGCAACATATTAAACTGACCAGCTGGGATTTGTATCTGAACCTCGGCGGCGGCGGTGTTCGCGTTGGCCCCTCCGCTGTTGCTGTTGCCACAGTTGTTGTCATCGGCCATCTTCTCTGAGGCACTCTAATAACCTTCCACTTCCAGTGAGATGATCCAAGACACAAGGAGGAGGAGGAGAAGGAGGAGGTGGTGGAGGAGACGAGAGCAGTGCTGGCAGCTGAGGGAGGCAGAAAAATCGCGACGCCACCACGCACTTCGCGGTGTGGGGGAGAAGAGAAGAGAACAGGATGGTGGCATGCGTCGATCGACCGATCGATCGTCGTAGAGGGATGCAAGTGAAGTCTCGCAATCTAATAATAGAAACCTTTCCGGGACGACGACGACGACCCCGGCCGGCCTGTTCCAATTCCAAGCAGAGAAATTAAACCAGCTGTCTGGTGGTCACTGGCGAGTGGAAGGCAGCGCGGATGGCTGCGCTTGACAGTAGGAGAGACGAGTTCGCTGGGCTCCCTGCCGTCTGTTGCTTCTCTCGCCGCTTTCCTCTCGTCTCCGGTCTCCTCATCGCCGAGTGTCCGGTCCTCTTTCGGTTCGCGCGCGGTCACGGCCACGGCATGCACGGTTTTGCATGCGGGTTCAGGGCTTTCCCTCCGTGTCCACGCCTTTTCTGTGTCCACGCACAAATGTTGATAGCCAGGGAGAAGGGACGCACGGCACGCTGACTGGACGGTATGTTATGTGTATCGATGGCGCACATGTGGGAAGGCCGCCACTTTTACGACTAGGATTGCGCCTTCTCATGGAACAGGACGTGCATCGCCATGGTTGCTAGTGCAGAGGTACGTGCAGGGGTGACAGGGAGGTGCTGACCTATGTGCGGAACCAATAGTTTTTTTTAGAAAGCCAGCAAGAGTCAAGATGGCAACGGGTACGTACCCGACGGGTATTGGCCACCTATACCCGTACCCGCCAGATCAAAATCTATTCCGTCGGGTTACCCACGAAAGCAGATGGGTAAGGAATTCATTCCATACCCGTACCCGACGGGTAATTTTTACCTGACGGGTATCTCATACCCGACAATATACCCGAGTTCAACATTCATATAAAAAAATCATGGATTTATATGGGCCAAATTCATGGGCTACATGCTTATATGGACTAAATTTGCAGGGCTGGCTATATATTTGTGCGGGTATTTTTTACCCGCGGGTATGCGGGTATGAGTAGTATACTTTCACATCCGTACCCGTCATACCCGATGGGTACAATATTTCACCCAATAACATACCAACGGGTATAAAATAACTTCCATACCCGCCTCCTTATCGGGTAAAATCCGTCGGGTACTCGGGTATCGGGTACCCATTGCCATTTTAAAGCAAGAGATTTGGTTTTTATTAGACGGAAGAAAATAAAGCAGAACAACAATTACAGACTCCAGTTCGAACGAAGACTTTACTTGGGCCGAATCCCACTTTCCATAGGTCATGGGCCAAATCTGCCCTTGTCCTTTGTTTCAGAGGAGTGTTTGTCTCTGCAGGAGATGAAAAGGGATTTTTCTCAAAAAAGGAGATGAAAAGGGATGAACCTGTAAGAGCATCTCCAGCAATGCTACTCAAATCGGACTATCCATATGTCGATTTGGGTAACTACCAGGTTTTAAACTATCCATATTTTACTCTCTGTTCCAGCAATACTACCCAAAACAGACTATCCAAACTCATCCCTACAGTGAATGACACATGGGTCCCACCCGTCATCCTCTCCCATGTCTTCTTCTTGCCATGGATCGAGGTGGAGGTGGCTGGAGCGGTGCTGGGGCAGAAGCCACCACGCCGGAGAGCAGGCCCACACTGCCATGGAGGCAAGCCCGCGTCGCGGAAGCCGAAGGCAAGCCGCCGTGGAGGCAGGCCCGCGTCGGAGGAGAACCTCCCAATCTAGCATGGGGCGGCGTTGGAGAAGGACCGCCGACGTGGACGGAGGAGGGCCGCGCCACCGGGGAGGGCCACCGCCGCCAGGGAGGGCCATGCCGGGGAGGTGCGCCCGCCAAGGGAGGTCGCGCCGGGGCAGGCCTCCGCCGCCAGGAGGCCCGCGCGCTAGGGCAGGCCTCGCCGCCCGCCGGGGAAGGCCGCGCCCGCTGGCCTCCGCCGCCGCCAGGGAAGGCCACGCTGGGGAGGTGCGCCCGCCAGGGGAGGGCCTCGCCGGGGAGGCCACGTCGCGGAGAAGAAGCACGGGGGCAGGGTCGGCCTCGTGAGGAAGAAGCACGGGGGAATATTTGGGTAGACCTCTGGAACCAACGAGAATGGGTAGGAGAAAGGCCAATTTGGATAGCCCATGAATCTGTTGGGTGGGATGGGTAGCCTGCTGGACTTCGTTTTTTGGGCTACACTACCCAAATTGGAGATGGGGGATGGGATGTGTAGTGTTGCTGGAGATGCTCTAAGCTGTTTATTTCTGTGACACGGTTGATGGGTTTGCCCGATGATTAAAGAACTAAATTCATTCATGTCCTAATTATATCGACTCACAAATGGTAGAGCAATACAATTAGGTTCGATGGGTATCTTCCTAGTTTTCTCCGTTTCAAAAATGGATTGGCATCATCCCCAAGTAATGACGTAATGGATTGATCCGTATCAGCTTGATCATGACCTGCAGTTTTCTTAAGCCTGAGAAAAATAATCACAACAGTTCAATAAAGATTGCAAAGTTTATTTGTTCAAATTATTTAAGCTCATAAAAATACAGAGGATATTTAAAATATCCAAATGGATGCCTCACTCTACCTTAGATAATTCATCACTTTGTCGATATATGACGATGCCTACAGCGCTGCCGTTACAGACAGCGCGATGGACGCCTCCTTCCGGAACAGGCCAGCGGCGATTCGGCGAAGGCACACCCAGGTCTTTGAACCCCTGCTCACAGGTGCCGGGGGCGTCCTCCACCGCGCTTAGCGCAGTCACCGCGTCCGCACGGCCCCGGGGCGTTCCCGAGGCGATGCCCTTCGCCGCCACGCCGGCCTGGGCCACGGCCTGCTTGTACACATCGGAGCAATCTCTGAGGCCCGCCAGCCGCTTCTTGTCCTTCTCGGAGGCCCGCAGGGCGGCGATGTGCTTGGCGGTGCTCTTGGCGGCTGCCCCGGTGAGCTTCACGGCGATGGCGGCGAGGCCGCGCTTGTCTGCGCTGGCGCTTCCCTTATCGGCCTGGAAGAACTTAATGCAGTAGGCGTAGCCGGTACCCGGGTCTTTAGCGGCAAAGGACTTACACGCGTCTTCTAAGACGGAGGCGTTGGACGTGGAGCAGGCGAGGAGGAAGACGAGAGGGCACAGAGCTTGCAGAAGCTTCATGGTCTCCTTGGCTGCCTGGTTGGCCTAGCTAATTAGTGTCTATGCAAATCGAAGTTCAAGTGTGTTTTCTTGGAGTGTTTGGACTCTCGGTAGGGTAGCCAGCGTGAGCATGGATGTAGAATGGACTTTGGAGTATATATAGGCAGATGTCCTTTTGTAAAAAAAAAAAGAACTAGGCAGATGCCTTTCTGAACTATTCCATAATAAATAAGATTATAGCTAGCTGGTTCATGGAAACTAGTAATCCCCTATCATAAATGATCGACGAGATCTCACAAGTTCAACTCGGACGGTAATTTGCTCAGAGAGAAAATCTTACTCTAATCCAAAAGTAAAAATTTATGGCATTATGAAAGTAACAAATCCATGCATAAATATTAACACAAGTATTTGAGAATATTTATGTTGGTCTTAAAATATTCTCAAGATGGTTGAAATTAATAGTAACTGTATTCTAAAACTAGCAATTACATATATCTATATCTATATCTATATCTATATCTATATCTATATCTATATCTATATCTATATCTATATCTATATCTATATCTATATCTATATCTATATCTATATCTATATCTATTGTATCTGTATATGTATATATGTATCTGTATCTTCAATGCAAACTACATCTTCGGTGTAATATATGAAAACCCCATAAAACCCCATTAAACCCATACTTAAGGAGTTTTCAAAAAATTTAAAACTATTTGCATCTATAAATTTGCAATGTCACAAAATTTGATATTCAAATTCACAGTATAAAAATTTATATGAAAATAACAAATTTCACTTGCATATGCACTACATGACAAAACAATAAAAATCCGATTTCATCTCAAAAAACTCACAATTAATTGAAACTACTATCCTTTTTTCTTAAAAATGATACCTACATTTTTATGAAATATATATAGTTATTTATTTGGGACTAATTTATTTCTATTCCTATTGGTTTATTGCTTGTAGTCACGCTCATTATTTATTTAAAACAATAAGACAGAAATAACTCTAATAATAGAACAACAACATATAGACAATATTTTTAGAAGAAAACTACAACAAATTTCATTTTTATGATTTGAAACAAATTAATTATGAAATTATAAATAGTAAACAAGATTTTTATTATTTTTAGAAAATACAAAACCATGTTTGGAACTAGTCAGAGAACCAAATTTATCTGATTTTGACAATTAGAGGGCATTTGTTACCTGATTTCATAGTTGTGGGTTCCAAATCGAACATAAACATACATCTTATAGGTTCAAAATTATACTTTGCTTAATTTCAACAAGCACAGAATACAGAAAAGCGTGTTTTTTTTTGAGGAATAGAAAAGCGTGGATAAAGTGAATATCATATGGATAACTGGATCTCGAATCCAAGTAGCCAAATATACCAACATACCTAGAAGCCCACGTCTGGAATTTTCGGCCCAAACGAACAGGCTGCTAGCGGAACCAAAGAACTTCCTCCGCTCCTCATCCGCCAACGGGTAGTACATAGCACTCACTTACAAAATCCGTTTCAGGATGCTCCTCCCATTGCAAAACTAACTCGCTGAGGAGGTGATCATACAGAAACAGGTCGATTGCTGATGCCTGATTTGCTCGGCAGCTCCAACACAGGCATTCTGTGTTATCTCCAACAAGACCTAAAATTTAACGGATTTCTAAGTTGAGTACGTATTTTATATGGGCCATCAGATCTTTCTCCTCAACCTCATCTTTTATTTATGGGTATATGTAGGGAGCTTTTTTCATTATGGATTTTTTTCTCGGCACCAGGGGTTTGCACCCCTACAACAATTTATTGAAGCTTAAAAAAGCAGTTCAAAAGTATAAGAACAAAGCTAAGAAAAGAAAAAAAAATACACCAACTTCCTTTAGGCGTCCTTTTTTTTTCTCCTTATCCTGACTCTCCCTACACCACACCACACCGCCGCCCTATTCCTTGCTGCCGCTGCGCCAGGCTGAGCCGTGCCCTTTCTCGTCGAGGTTCTCCCGCAGTGCTGCCACCAAGGCCAAGTTCACCCCACCCTCTCCACCTCGAGGTTCATTGTTCTCCCTATCCTGTCGCCCCCCATTGCTAGTTCCTGTCGCGAGACAAAAGCAGGGAAATAGATGAGTAACGTTACTCATAAGTAGCTAGGTTTAGCTTAACATGATGGCATGACAACATTTTGACACGGTATAGCTTGACATAATGTCATGATAACATTTTGACCAGTAGGTTTAGCTTGACACAATGTCTTGCAACATTTTGGTAATCGGTATGACATACTCATGTCATCTAGTACTCCAAGCGAATGAGTAAGGCTTGGATTGTTTTGGCTCCTAGAGGCTCCGGCTCTGACATGCGGGTACTGTGCACCATTATGAAACATTGTACTACACTTAGTAGGGCCTTGTTTAGTTCTTTGAATTGGGCCAGAATTTTTGTAGCAGAATTCCTGTAGCATTTCATCTGTATTTGGTAAAAATTATTCAAACTTTGACTAATTAGGCTCAAAATGTTCGTCTCGCAAAGTACAACCAAACTGTACAATTAAATTTTGATTTTATCTACATTTAGTACTCCATGCCTGTGCCGGCATTTTGATATGATAGGGAATCTTCTTTTTATATAGTGCCAAATGCTAAAATTGAAAGGAAACTATACAAGACCTAGCGAGAAAAAAATGACTCTAACAATATAGAACAACGTGAAAAGAGAAGCTTCCGGGGCCATGACTTTTGGGGCTCAGCTATAGTGCCACAACTACAATGACAGAGCTGGCTCTAGCTCCTCTAAACATGCCCTAAAATCAGAATATCTCACATGACCTAATGGTAAAATTGTGTATTAGTAGTATTTTCATAAGCACTGATCACTGATGTAATTGTCGGAACAGTTGCGTGAAGAAGTTTTTGCATTGCTGTTGTCGTTGGGTCTGCAGGAATTGATGCCTTCGGCAAATGACGCCCTAGGTAATTGGTGGATCAATCAGCGTGGGCGTGTCACCAAGGAAGATCGGCTGGCGTTTAACACCACGGTGCTCTTAGCGTCTTGGATGATTTGGAAGGAAAGAAATAGTAGGGTGTTCAATAACCTAAGCTCCACGGTGCAGCAGGTTTTTATGTCGATTCATAGGAAAGCGAAAGTGCCCTAAACCTCCCTTGTCTTTGGTTGAACCCCGAGTTTACCCTCAGATCAATCTCATGGGGACCCTCGGAAAAACAAGCGTAAGACTAGACAACACATCCTCGACCCACCGGGGCCCACCGGCAAATACAAACTGGGCCGACCCACAACAGAATACTTAACTTCTGCCGCGACCCTCGACAATCCACTGACGTCACCATCTGACCGTCGACGAACCACAGACTTCACCAGCTGATGATCGCTCGAGATGGGGGGACCTCGCGTCAAGTATCGAGGCCCCGGCGGGACGGACGCCTCGATACAACAAGGGTCGAGCCCCCCCCTCGATCCACCAACTCCAGGTGTGTCCGATAGCGCATTTGATGCAAACCTAACCTCGTCAAATAGTATGGCTACAGTGTCCGCACAGTGGTCCGTACAGCGATCGAATCCCGCTTTACCGCCCATACTGAGGACGTGCATCGGTCTGCAGGCACTGTTACGCCGTACTCAGCGCTATAAGGCAGCGCGAGGCCCCCTTCGGCGCGCTACGCGACAAACAACCGACATCGGATTCCCTAAATTCAATCTTATCCGCTCAACCACTACGCTCGAGGCTACCCCTCGACTGGGCCTCGAGTACGCATCGACGCCCTCCGGTCAACCTACATCAACTTCGAAAGCTGCGCCCACAACTCCCGATGCGACCCCAACAGGAACTCGCACGTCCTCTACAGGGGATCGTGTCTTTCGCCGGTCAGCAACAACGTCTCCGAAGGACGCCTGTCAACTCCGAGCCACGCTGCTACAGAACAAGCCATGCTCAGCGCACGTCTCTACAGAGGCCTCGAGTTGACCACCACGACCCGCGACGTCACCACCGCGTCATCGAACCAGGATATCTGTACCCCTGTGCCTCCCCTTGGCCTATAAAAGGGGACGCCGGGAGGCCCAAAGAGGGAGAGGTCCGACCCCAGACAACGATCTCATGAACAATCGAACACACGCCTAGGCTGACTCCTAGACTCTGAATAACTCTTTCGCCCTACACCCGAACCCCCCACCCCTCGAATTCTCTCCTTCGCTTGTATTCACCCCTGTACAAGCACTTAGGTGCAAGATAATACAAATATTCTCTCCCCGCTGGACGTAGGGCCTTCTTTGCCCGAACCAGGATAAAGCGATGTGTTCTTCTTGCATCACCATCCGAACGGGTTACACACACATACGTTTACTCGTTGGCTTAGGACACCCCTGGGTTCCTCACGCCGACAGTTGGCACGCCAGGTAGGGGTCCTGTGTGTCAAACCGCTTCGTCCGGATGGCGGACTTCGTATCATCACTCCCTTTCGGCTCGGTGATCTGGTTTGGGAGTCTGGAGTTCATGTCGCTCGGCACGAGCCATGACATGGTCCTGCTCTCAGCCGGGCACACAAGCGGGGGCGCTTCAGGGACTCCGCGAGGAGCCCCGCGTCGTCCTCACCACCACGCTTCCCAATCAAGAAGGAGACGTGGATCGCAGGGCGGGCGCCGCCGCCGTGTGACCACGGTCGTCACACCCTCCTCGTCTTCAATAGACGACTTGAGCTCTCTGGCCAGGAGCCTCCCACAACTACGCGTAAGGCCCAAAGAGGGGCAGCGCTCGCCAGGGTTGAACGCTTCTCCCCAGGCGAACGCGCCCCTCACGACTACGGCTCTCTTGCCCCATGAGCAGTTTGCTGTCCGACCGGCACTGCCATTTGGGCTCGACAATGCCGCTTCAACGTACTCCACTATCGTGCGCTCGGGTTTCGGAGCGGACAGGGAACGGACTGGGCCCTCCCGCGCACAGCAGCGTGCCGGGAGGTACTGGTATTGGCCCCCGAGCGCCCGATTAACCCTTGCCCACGCGGCGCCTGCCCTCGCGCGTTTCGACAGTGGCTGGAAGTGGAACAATATGGGCGGACCATCATGCCTTACCCGCTCTACTCCGACTCTGACTATGACTCCAGCTACTATGATTCCACGCGAGAGTGTTTCCACGTCGACATAGCCGCCGCGTCGGGCGACGACGATGCTGATCCCGCAGAGACGTCCACACCACCGGCTGCAACAGGTGGACCCCTCCTCCTGGCGGGACAGGAGGAAGGGCCCCCTGCCGCGACCAATGACCTGTACGATTCGCAGGGCGCTCGCGTCGCCCAGCTCGCGCAGGTCCGGGAGCTTCGAGCCAAACTCGATGAAGACAAAGAGCGACTGCGCCAGCTCGAGCGCGCCCTCAAGCAAGACAATTGGAATCCCCCAGGCGGAGGGGCTCGGGCCCGAGCGCGGCAAGTACAGCGGTAGATTGTGGGCGCGGATACGGTTGCACGTCTCGCCTTCAATCGAGCCAGTCAGAATATCGTCGCGGCAACCATGCTTCTCCGCAACATGCCGGCCCCCTCGAATCCTGAAGCCCAACGAGTCCAACAGGAGATCCAGGGCCTTCTCGAGGTGGCCGCCATCCAGCAGGCCAAAAGTTCTGCCTCGAGGCGTCGAGGTGCGGCCTCAGGGCAACACCACGAACCCTTGCGGCATGAGAGGCAGGCCTCGACCCAGCCGGTAGACTCCCCCCGTTCGAAGGGGGCGGTCCTGGCCCACGATCGCGTTCGTGACAAGTGCGAGCCCCGTGATGCGCGTCATGACATCAACGAACACCGCCCCGTGATGAGGCACGAGGCTACAGCGCTCATCGGGGCGGACGCTACGACAGCGACGAGGACCGACGTCGATCCCCGGATCCGCCAGGACCTCGAGTCTTCAGCCGTGCGATTCGCGGCACACCGCTGCCTAGCCCCTTTAGACCCCCGACAAGTCTCGTCAAATACGACGGTGAGACAAAGCCTGAGATTTGGCTTGCCGACTTCAAGCTGGCGTGCCAGCTTGGTGGGGCCCGCGATGACAGCACCATCATTCGACAACTCCCACTCTTTCTCTCCGACACCGCACGACGGTGGCTCGAGGAGCTTTCCCTAATCAAATCTATGACTGGTCCGACCTGGTCAGGGTTTTCGAGGGGAACTTCAAGGGCACCTATGTGCGTTCGGGCAACAGGTGGGAACTCCGAGGCTGTAGACAGAAGCCCGGGGAATCCCTCTGTGACTTTACTCGACGTTTCTCCAAGCAGCGCACTGAACTTCCCCACGTCACCGACGAAGAGGTGATCCTGGCTTTCATTGCCGGGACCCTCGACCTTCTCGGAATCCCAATGGAAATGCTGAAACTCAGCGCTGGGGGCTTCCACGGCGTCGTGCCAGGCAAAAAGGCTATTCCCATCGGGTGCATCGACTTGCCGGTGTATTTCGGTACTCCCGCAAATTTCCGAAAGGAGACCCTCACGTTCAAGGTAGTCCCATTCCGAGGCACATACCATGCAATCATTGGGCGACCGGGCTATGCCAAGTTCATGGCAGTTCCCAACTACACTTATCTCAAGCTCAAGATGCCGGGCCCCAACGGCATCATCACCGTCGGCCCCTCCTTCGAGCACGCATACGACTGCGACGTCGAGTGCGTCGAACACACGGAAGCCCTCGAGGAGTCGGCGATGCTTGCAGCCACTCTCGAGGCCCTCGCCGATGAGATCCCCGAACCCAAGTGACATGCCGGCGGCTTCGAGCCTGCCGAGGACACGAAAAAGATCCCCCTCCACCCGAGTTGCTCCGAGGGGAAGGCGCTGCTCATCAGCACATCCCTCGACGCCAAATAGGAAGCAGTGCTCGTTGACTTTCTTCGCGCGAACACCGACATGTTTGCGTGGAGTCCCTCGGATATGCCGGGCATATCGAGGGAAGTCACCGAGCACGCCTTGGAGATCCGCCCCGGGTCTAAGCCGGTGAAGCAACGCCTGCGCCGCTTCGACGAGGAGAAGCGCAGGATCATCGGGGAAGAAGTCAACAAGCTCTTGGCGGCCGGATTTATCAAGGAGGCCCACCATCCCGAGTGGTTAGCTAACCCTGTAATAGTCAAAAAGAAAAATGGGAATATAGGATGTGTGTAGATTACACCGGCTTGAATAAAACATGTCCTAAAGTCCCATTTCCCTTGCCACGCATCGATCAAATCGTTGACTCGACGGCGGGATGTGAGACCCTCTCCTTTCTCGACGCCTATTCCGGCTACCATCATATCCGGATGAAGGAGTCCGACCAGCTCGTGACTTCCTTCATCACCCCCTTCGGCATGTACTGCTATGTTACTATGCCGTTCGGCCTTCGAAACGCTGGGGCAACGTACCAGCGGTGCATGCTCCACGTTTTCGGAGAACACATCGGCTCGACGGTCGAGGCCTATGTCGACGACATCGTGGTCAAGACCAAAAAAGTCGAGGATCTCGTCTCTGACCTCGATGCCACGTTCAAATGCCTCTGGGCGAAGAGCATCAAGCTGAACCTCGAGAAGTGTGTCTTCGGCGTCCCCCGAGGCATGCTCTTAGGGTACATAGTCTCTCAGCGCGGCATCGAGGCCAACCCAAAGAAAATCTCGGCGATCATCAAGATGGGGCCCATTCAAGACCTCAAAGGCATTCAGAGGGTCACAGGATGCCTGGCAGCCCTGAGCCGCTTCATCTCCCGTCTCGAGGAAAAGGCGTTGCCCCTCTACCACCTTTTGAAGAAATCGGAGCACTTCGAATGGACCCTTGAAGCCGAGGAAGCCCTCTCAAAGCTTAAGTCTATGCTAGCCTCGCCTCCGATCCTAGTACCTCCTCATCCGGCCGAGCCCCTCCTCCTCTATGTCGCCGCAACCACCCAGGTGGTCAGTGCAGCCATAGTGGTCGAGAGGGCAGAAGAAGGGCACACCCTGCCCGTTCAAAGGCCAGTCTACTTCGTCAGTGAAGTACTCTCGGAGACCAAGGCCCGATACCCTCAGATTCAGAAGCTGTTGTACGCTCTAGTCCTTACGCGGCACAAACTCCAACATTACTTCCAAAGCCACCCGATAACCGTGGTCTCGTCCTTCCCCCTCGGGGAGATAATCCAGAATCAGGAGGTCACAGGGAGAATCGCTAAGTGGGCAGTCGAGCTCATGGGCGAGACCCTCACTTTCGCACCACGAAAGGCCATCAAGTCGTAGGTGCTGGCGAATTTCGTGGCCGAATGGACCGACGCTCAACTACCGCCCGTACAGATCCAGGCCGAACTATGGACCATGTACTTTGATGGGTTGATGATGAAAACGGGAGCGGGCGCGGGCCTGCTCTTCATCTCGCCCCTCGGGGTTCACATGCGTTACGTAATTCGACTCCACTTTGCAGCCTCGAACAACGTCACGGAGTATGAGGCCCTCGTGACCGGACTACGCATCGCTATCGAGCTCGGGGTTTGATGCCTCCAAGCTCGGGGCGACTCGCAGTTAGTCATCGATCAAGTCATGAAGGCTTCGAGTTGCTGCGAACCTAAAATGGAAGCGTACTATCAAGAGGTCCGTAAATTGGAAGACAAATTCTACGGCCTCGAATTAACCCACATTGCTCGACGCTACAACGAGGCCGCGGACGAGCTCGCAAGGATCGCGTCAACTCGAGGCACCGTGCCACCCGACATCTTCGCAAAAGATCTCTACAAGCCATCAGTTGACTTTGCGGGTGAACACGAACATCCGTCCAAGGGGGTCGAGCCTCAACCAACCCAGGCCCCCTCGACCGGGGCCGAGGTCATGGACCTCGAGGTATCAACCCCTCGAGCAAGCGACGAATCCGATTGGCGTAAGCCCTTCCTCGAATACCTTACTCAAGGAGAGCTGCTAGAAGAGCGAAACGAGGCTCGACGCATTGCACGAAGGGCCAAAACCTATGTCCTCTTCGGTCCAGACAAGGAGCTCTATCGACGGAGCCCGACCGGAGTTTTGCAGCGTTGCATCACCGTCGAGGAAGGCAAAAGGTTACTCAACGACCTACACTCGGGGCTTGCGGTCATCATGCTGCGCCCAGGACCCTCGTCGGGAACGCTTTCCGACAAGGCTTTTACTGGCCGACCGCTGTCTCTGACGCCATCAGCATCGTCCGCTCATGTGAGGGGTGCCAGTTCTATGCCAAGCAGACGCACCTCCCTGTGCATGCTTTGCAAATGATCCCCCTCACATGGTCGTTCACCTTATGGGGGCTCGACCTCGTTGGTCCCCTCAAAAGGACAACTGGAGGCTTCACCCACCTGCTCGTTGCCATCGACAAGTTTACCAAGTGGATCGAGGCCCGGCCTATCGGCAATATCCGCTCCGAGCGGGTGGTCAAGTTCTTCACCGACATCATTTATCGCTTCGGCGTCCCGAACGTCATCATCACTGACAACGGCACACAGTTCACTGGCAACAAGTTTTTGGATTTCTGCGACCGCCATCACATCCGCGTGAACTGGTCCACGGTTGCTCATCCTCGAACTAATGGCCAGGTCGAGCGCGCCAATGGCATGATTTTGCAGGGCCTCAAGCCGAGAATCTTCAACTGCCTTAACAAGCACAGCAAAAAGTGGGCCATCGAGCTGCCCTCGGTCCTGTGGAGCCTAAGGACAACACCCAGTCGAGCCACAGGATTCACCCCGTTCTTCATGGTCTACGGGTCGGAGGCCGTTCTTCATGGTCTACGGGTCCCCTCGATTAAAAGCCTACAACGAGCAGACGAACGAAGAAGCCCTCGCAAACAACGTCGACCAACTCGAAGAAGCTCAAAACATGGCCCTCCTCAACTCCACAAGATACATGCAGAAGCTTCGACGCTACCACGACAAGCATGTGCGCAAAAGGGACCTTCGAGTGGGCGACCTCGTTCTACGACGGCGACAGAGCAATAAGGGCCGGCACAAGTTAACTCCACCGTGGGAAGGCCCCTTCATCGTAGCAGAGGTGTTGAAGCCCAGAACCTACAAGCTCGCTAATGACAAAGGTGAAATCTTCAACAACGCATGGAACATCGACCAGCTACGTCGCTTCTATCCCTAGTCGATGCCTTCTTACATTTTTGCATAACGGAATGCTTAAGATTACAAGCTCCATTTCCTTATACATATAAGAGGTAGCCTCGACTCTGCTCCCTCAGAGTCGAACCTCCCTCGGGGCCTATAAGGGGGGGAACCCCCCGAAGTCCCCAAAAAACTCGCATGATTTTTCAAAACTCAAAAAGTCTATTTTCTCCCACGCACCTCGATACGTTCTAATACCTAGTCGAAAACGCCATGCGAATGTCCTAAGTATCAAAGGCTGTCGAGCTAGGAGACCACCTACGCCCTAGGGCTACGGTACCTCCACTCGCTCCCCGACGAGGGGCACGAACATGCGTCGAATTCACTAAGTAAGAAACGTTATCAGGAACGCGAGAAAGAAAAGACTTAAAAATCATACACTTTCTAAGTTTCGAGGTCCACTCTGCCTCGATATGCCTCGACATGGGTTGATACTAAGTCGAAAATGACATGAGAAGGTCCGAAAGGTCGAGGGATGTTGGGTCAGGAGATCGCCGACGCCCTAGGGCTACGGCACCTCCACACACTCCCCCCTTCGAAGGGCACGATCGTGTGACGAATTCGATAAAAGTAGAGACCCGATCAGGCAGTAGAGACAGAAAAGACTTAGAGCACACTTAGACATATACATACGAATATAAATGTACATTGGCTCGAGGCATCGCGACCTCAAGAACAAAAGTTTACAAGATTTCTTACAAAGGCCTCTTTGCCCAGGTTTGGCTCACAGGCCATCATCCTCAGGAGGCGGAAGGACCTCATGCTCGAAGAGGCTCGCAAGATGACCGCCAGGTTCCTCGGCAGCCTCGACCAACCCCATGAAGACGGCTTCGTTCTCCTCGTCAGTCTTCGAATGGTCGCTGACGAAGCCGTGGGACACGACCTCCATGTCGTAGATGTAGCCGGAGTCGATGACCGCCATCGCCCGCTTCACGCCGACATGAAGGGCGCCCCGCACCTTCTCCTTAACCACGCGGCCGAGCTCGAACAGCCGGTCAAGGAGAGGGGCCCCATGGACGTCATCCGCGGCCGCTTCGGGACAAGGGACGTCGAGGCTGTCACAGACCATATCGAGCATACCGCCGAGCTCGCCGGTCTGCTTCACCTCGACTGTGTACCACTTTTAAAGCAGGCCGAGGTCGTGATGAGCCCGATTTAGCTCCTCCTCCAAGGCTGAAAATAAACAAACAGAGTCAGTAACACTTAAGAAAGAAGACAAAGGCAAAAAACTCTTCGAGAGAAGAAGGAAGACTCACCGACGACGTGGGTCTCGAGCTTCATGTGCGTATCTTGCAGAACAAGATACTCGTTCGCAAACGCCTCACCAGCGCGGACCATCGACGCGTTCTCCTCCTTGAGCTTTTCGAGGGCCTCGCCTGCCAAAATGGCATTCCGCCTTTGCTCTTGCCAGGCTTCGGAAAGCCTGGCGTTTTCGAAGACCGAAGCCTCGAGCTCCTTCCGCACCGCTTCGAGGGCCGCGCCAGCCCTTGCCAGCTTGTCGCTGGCCTTGGACCTCACCTTCTCGAGGGCCCTCCCCACTTCCTCCTTCGCCTTGGCCTCGGCCTCCTTGGCTTGGGCAGCCACCTCTCGGGCCAAGGCAGTTTCGGACTTCGCCTTCTCAAGCCTACTTCGAGCGGCGGCAGCCTCCTCCTTCGCCTTCGTAGCCTCGACCCGGGCAGCCTCAAGCGCTGCTTCTAGCTCAGGGATCTGGTTCCACTTATCCCTGGCGCCGTGGATAAGATAGCACTTGATGTTCGAGCGCTTTCTTAGATCCTAAGAGCAAGAAGAACAAAGGACATCATCAACAAAGAGAACACACCCTGAGTTTCATAACTTCGAAGTAGGATGCTTACCGCGAGGCGCTGGTGAAGGCTGTCGCTGACGAGACCAAGCATTGCCTTCAGCGAGCTCTGAAGGCAGGAACGCTCCTCCTCGATGGCCCTCCAGCACTCGAGCTCCGCAGGGTCATCCAC
Source organism: Bothriochloa decipiens (assembly GCA_023333625.1). Lineage (NCBI taxonomy): Eukaryota > Viridiplantae > Streptophyta > Magnoliopsida > Poales > Poaceae > Bothriochloa > Bothriochloa decipiens. The sequence continues at coordinate 67,455 of JALGXP010000107.1, forward strand.
CTCCCACGAGGGAGTGTCGTGACTCGTGGGGTCGTGGACGTGGGTGGGCTCCGAGCCCCGTCCTGAAGTCTCTGCCTCGGAGCGCCGCCACGTCGCCTCAGCTACCGCACCCTCCGCGTCGGTGGCCGCGCCTGCCGCAGGTCGTTGCTCGGGAACCGCGGGGGGGAGACGGACCCTCCCACGGCACGATAGCCAGCAAGCTGGCCTACGGCCCCTCCCGCTCGACAAAAAGATCCGTCGGTGCAGGCACGACGACGCTCGCCTCCCCGCCTGACGGGGCCGCTTCGGCACCCCTGGACTCAACGACCCTGGCTCGGGGGCTCGACGCCGCAGCCACCACAGGCTCGGTGGCCGCTTCGCCGATAACCGAGTCAGCGCCCGGGCCAACGCCACACGTGCGGCCTTGACCCAAGCGACGACCCCCGTGTTCAAAATCAAAGGGGGAGTCGAGGCGGCGCTCGTCGCCGAAGGAACCGGGCCCGTAACTAGAGCCGCCGTGACCGCCATCACCTCCGTCGCAGCCTCCGTCCGAAGGCGCTTGGCCGGAGCGAGCCCCGCCAGTACCCGCTCGCGCTTGAGTCTGTAAGAAAGGAAAAATTAGATGTGTGGAATCGAGACGCGAAAGCTGCTCCAAGGTTAAGAACTTACCCCACCAGGAACCTTCCCGAGGTTCATGAGGCCCCCGTCGACGGCCGCGTCCCGGCACCCGGAAGGCTTGAAGTCGCTACCGGCGGCGTCACGCTGCGAGGCCCCGCAGCCCCACGAGCGGAGGTCGCCACCGATGCGGCCAAGGCCAGCGCCACCGGCCCGGCTCCAAGGGCCAGGTGACTTTCACGGGACACCTCTGTGGGCCCCTCAGGACCAGCGGCACCCTGCGTTGAAGGGGCACCAGCTGCGACCCTCCGGGTCGAGAGGTGCTCCTCTTCTCCGCTCCACTCCTCCCCCGATTCCTCAGAGGAGGACCTTCCGACGGGCCCCACCTCTTGTCTCTGCTTAGCCGAGCGTCGCTCGCCCGCAGAGAGATCGAGGCTATGCATCCGCCTCTTCTTGCTCTCCTCCTCCTTCGTCTTCTTTGCCGACGAGGCGTCGAGAAGCCCCGTCGGACAAGCCCCGAAACCTTCCCTAACGGGGGGGCAGCGACAACTCGTAGTCGAGCTCCCCCTACACGCAAAAGCCCAAAAAATGTAAGGTGAAAAGAAACAAAAAGAAGGGCTCGACGAAATAATACACTCACCAGTTCGGGGCAACCGGGATCCGGCCGCATCGGAAGACGGTTGACATCCTGCACCGTGAAGGGGCCCGACACCGTGCCTCGAACCCTCTTGGCGATGCTCTCCGGAGTAATAGCCTCGGCAACCATCCGGCTCCCCCCGAGCTCCGCTCCAATGAAAATTTGGCTCATGCGAAGCAAGCGCCGTATCAGGGGGAGCACACGTCGATTGTGGAAGGCCGAGGCAACGACCCCGGCAGTCAACCCCTGCCCTCGGAGGGTCGCCAGGGCGTCGAGGAGGTCTTCGAGCCTCCCTTGATGGTCCCGCGCTGGGGCGCCCTAGTTGTGGGGACGCGACTCGATGACGCGCCCTGTGTACTGAGACAGCAGCCCCTCGTCGTTCCTGATGTAGAACCACTTCAAAGGCCAGGCGCCGTGGCTCGAAGTCAGGCCGATAGGGATGAAGGTGTCGGCCTTCCTCACAGCGAAGTTGCAGCACCCAGCCCGCACCAGCCTTCGCACCCCCGGCGACGCACTCTTGGAGAAGTACTCCGCCCGAAAAAGATGGAGCCAGAGCTCCCAGTGCGCCTCCACCCCGAGGTAACCCTCGCAGATAGTGGTGAAGATGGTGGCGTAGGAGATCGCGTTGGGGAAGAGATGCTGCGGCTCGATCCCGTAGTAGTGGGTAAGGGCGCGCATGAACCGGCTCGGCGGGGAACCGAAGCCCAGTCGGTGGAACTTGACGAAGCTGACCACGTAGCCCTCTGGTGGGTTCGGCTCGCGGTCCCCCTTCAGCGGAACGAGCCATTCGGGCTCGGCCCTGTTGGTGATGGGCGAAGAAGCCCCTCCGCCACCAACCCCTCCAGCTCCTTCCTTGTCACATCCGAGGGGAGCCACGCTGCGGGCTGAAGAATCTCCGGGGGTGCCATGGCAAGGGCACGGAGCTCTTCGGTGGACGGACGACCCGGAAGATTTCCTATCTCCGCAGGGAGGCGAGCGCAAGGAAGGTAAGCGCAGGGAGGCGAACGCAAGGAAGGCAAACAAGCGCAGGAAGGTGAATGCGAAAACGGCAGGAAAGCAAGTGAAGAGCAACGGTGCGCGGAGTGCCTCCTTTTATAGGGGTAGAAGACCGACGGACGGACGACGCGTGCCCGACCAGTAAGTCCCCGCATTAAATGCGCCCAAAGCACTCTCCTCTCGATTCCAGTGCGTCATGGACAGGGCCGTTTCGCATTCACCCCCTCGACTGCCATCGACCATGGACACACGTCAAGCATCCGCGAATCAGGCGTCATGCCGGCTCCACCACGACCGCGCCGTTCCGACTCCCGTGACATTACGGCCGCGCCGCTTTGAATCTTTTCTTGAAAAACAAGAACTGACAGTTATCCTCCTCGAAATGCGCTTCAAGTACAGGAATCATCCACTACTGCGCCGCTCCGGCTTCTGCGTAAAAAGGCACGCGTGATGGACAGGAGGAGTTATCCACAGACGAATCTTCCCACGATACGGGATACAGGCCCAGGCCCTCGAAATCTCCAGGGAGCGAAGGCTGGCCCTCAAAAAGGGTTCGACAGCCGCCCTCGAGTAGCGGAGTTAGGGGTGACCGAGGGGGGCCGACGCGAGTCCCTTGCTCGAGAACAAATTCTCGAGGCCCCCTCGGACACATTCAAGGCAAAACTAAGGGACCACGACGGAATCCCCTCGAGGGGAGGCATCGAGCCACCGGACCCGATCGAAAGGGTCCGGCATCCGCGGGACCCACTGTTTTGCTCGAATAAGAGCGCCTCAGGGCCACTAGTCGACCCCTATCGAACGGGGCATGAGCTCTTACTTGAATTTCCCGATAGTAGCTCACCTGAGACGTTGATGCTCGCCCAAGCATGGGTAGCACAACGCTTCTCCCCCCTCTATCCGATCGAAATGGTTCATGAGGGTCGAACGAAAAAGTCGAGCTCGCACCTGACCGGCTTCGACGAAAGAAGCTAAGGAGCGGACTCGCAACCAGGTGGCCTCGACAAAAGAGGATCCAACCACCCGGGGGCTCGATCATTCGAGCACGCATCGACCAAACCAAGGATAAAAGACCTCGGACGAGTATTTTACTCACCCGAGTCCTCGGGGGCTACACCCGAAGGGTGCGCTCATACGCACCCCTCGGAATACGACCAACACTCCGAGTCTATTCAACTGAGCCTCCGTGTAAGTATCAACACTTACACGAAGCCTCGGGGGCTACTGTCGGTTACCAAGAGAAGGGGTGCCCTAAACCTCCCTTGTCTTTGGTTGAACCCCGAGTTTACCCTCAGATCAATCTCATGGGGACCCTCGAAAAAACAAGCGCAAGACCAGACAACACATCCTCGACCCACCGGGGCCCACCGGCAAATAAAAACTGGGCCGACCCACAACAGAATACTTAACTTCTGTCGCGACCCTCGACAATCCACTGACCTCACCATCTGACCCTCGACGAACCACATACTTCACCAGCTGATGATCGCTCGAGATGGGGGGACCTCGCGTCAAGTATCGAGGCCCCGGCGGGAAAGACGCCTCGATACAACAAGGGTCGAGCCCCCCTCGATCCACCAACTCCAGGTGCGTCTAATAGCGCATTTGATGCAAACCTAACCTCGTCAAATCGTATGGCTACAGTGTCCGCACAGTGGTCCGTACAGCGGTCGAATCCCGCTTTACCGCCCATACTGAGGACGTGCATTGGTCTACAGGCACTGTTATGCCGTACTCAGCGCTGTAAGGCAGCTCGAGGCCCCCTTCGGCGCGCTACGCGACAAACAACCGACATCGGATTCCCTAAATTCAATCTTATCCGCTCAACCACTACGCTCGAGGCTACCCCTCGATTGGGCCTCGAGTACGCATCGACGCCCTCCGGTCAACCTACATCGACTTCGAAAGCTGCGCCCACAACTCCCGATGCGACCCCAACAGGAACTCGCACGTCCTCTACAGGGGATCGTGTCTTTCGCCGGTCAGCAACCACGTCTCCGAAGGACGCATGTCAACTCCGAGCCACGCTGCTACAGAACAAGCCATGCTCAGCGCACGTCTCTACAGAGGCCTCGAGTTGACCACCACGACCCGCAACGTCACCACCGCGTCATCGAACCAGGATATCTGTACCCCTGTGCCTCCCCTTGGCCTATAAAAGGGGACGCCGAGAGGCCCAAAGAGGGAGAGGACCGACCCCAGACAACGATCTCACGAACAATCGAACACACGCCTAGGCTGACTCCTAGACTCTGAATAACTCTTTCGCCCTACACCCGAACCCCCCACCCCTCGAATTCTCTCCTTCGCTTGTATTCACCCCTGTACAAGTACTTAGGTGCAAGATAATACAAATCTTCTCCCCCCGCTGGACGTAGGGCCTTCTTTGCCCGAACCAGGATAAAGCGCTGTGTTCTTCTTGCATCACCATCCGAACGGGTTACACACACATACGTTTACTCGTTGGCTTAGGACACCCCCGGGTTCCTCACGCCGACAGAAAGTTTGGTGTGAGGCCGGATTCTCAACAATTGCGGGTTTCATAGGCCTATGGTCGTGCGATTTGTCAACCATGTAAAACAAAGTGTGTATCCAGTAGTATAGGTGCTACTTCTTGACTTTGTTCGTTGCGCTTCGCCTCCATCCGTAATCAAATATGTTGTAGTTTATTGACCATTTTTTTTCTTAATGAAATACAAGCATATACGTCTCCTCGCGAAAAAAAAGTTTTTGCGTCCGAGACTGCGAATTTATTGATACCAGTTTCCAACCTTATAAAATCCCATAGTAGTTAATTTATTGATCTTCCACAAAGGACTCGATCTAGATCCCTAACTTAGAGCTATTGGTTTGGGTAAGTAACGTCCTCGTTACAAACAGGGTGATGGCCGTCTCCTTGCTGAACGTGGCATCCTCCGCAGCGAGTGGCGACGGCTTGTGAAGCTTCTGGAAGCCATCCAGCGCGAGCCGGAATGTGTGTGCGACACTGCGACGTTATTGCGAAACAGGCGGCGGCCGCAGCCGGCACCGTTTCTCGCCGTCGACGATTTCCGCAGACACGTCAGGAAAAGCGTTGCCAATGCCGTTTGGCTGTCAGTTGCCACACCCGTAAGTCCGTAAGAAACCGGGCGAGTGCCCGCTCCCGCCGGCGGCCGGCTGCCCTCCGGTTCCAGGCCGTAGCGCGTCCCGGCGGCCCCCCGGGGGCCAGAGCTGGTACACCAAGACGTTCACGGCTATGTCCCTCCTCTCCCTCACTTTTGCTGCCGTTGGTGGTTGCCCCGAGCGCTCACGACCTGCACATCCAGACTCGATTAGAGAGGCTCATAAAATGCTCCGATCCAGCCACCATTCCCGACGAGGCAAGTCTGGTTGCTCAATGGCTCTTATTCAATACATCTCCAGATATGCGTTCGTTGTCCCCACAGTTTCCCTTGTGGGTACGTATTCTTTTTTTGACTGAACTGTGGGTACGTATTCTTGGTTTAAACTTTAAAACGTACTAGAAGTTGGTTCTGACTGTGGCACGGAGGATACATGGATTAAGCGTGCCCAATCGCATCATCATCAGAAGTGCCTAAATTGGATTCACGACACGTTCAGCGTTCGAGAGGTGAAACGCCCGATTTTTTTGGACTCGTCGGCTTTCGCCACCCACTCTGCTAGTCTGGAGCTCCTCCAGCACCTGTAGTCCTGTATACCAGTGTCGTGTGAGTGGTCAGATCTCAGATCAACAAAATCTTGTGCGGAGCAGTTGTGCTTGCATGCTGCTGTGTCTAGTGCTCTCCCGCGGCCGCCAGCTAACGGTTATCCCTCTGTCTTAAATTATAGTTCGTTTGATTTTTTATTTTAAATTAGATCACTCGTCTTATTTAAAAAATTTAAATAAAAGTAGTTAAATTTAGGTCATTCTCGAAGATTTTTTGTTAATAAAGCAAGCCATAACAAAAGAAATAATATTTTGAGCAAATTTTTGAATAAGACGAGATGGTCAAATTTAAAATCAAAAAAATCAAACGAACTACAATTAGGGACAGACTAATATTTGTAAGCTAAACACGGTGGTGGAGCGTGAAAACTGGTATTGTACGTACTAGCAAGTGACAAGAGCTCTGCCGGAATGGTTGCACCAAACCAAACCATACGGGCCGGCGGGGGGGCGCTAGCTTTGACCACGACACGGTTTGCAGGGGCGCGCCGCCGTCGTCATGATCCTCACTCGGCTCCTCGTTGATGGGTACAGTTGGTGACCAAACCACATCCACTGCGGCTGCCTGCTGTGTTCATGGTCATGGCAGGGGCACCGCCGGCAGGGGCCCGGGGAGGACGCAGTTGAGCTGCCTTTGCCCCCAGGTCGCCGCTCCGCTAGCCGCACAGGAGACGGGTGAGGGTGCTCAGTTCCAGCTCCCCTGCTTTCAATGGTGCCGCCGCCGCTCATTCGCGGGCGGCAAGCGCCTCTCGTGTCCGAATACGCTGGACTCAGCTGGGAATGAGCATGCGTTGGCGCATTGCACAGATCCGTTCCAGCGCTATGTTGGCTCGTGAGTCGTGACAGTCATTCGAGACAATGAATGCTACTACATTGTAATAAGAGATTTTTTTCATAGGAAACTGATTAATAGAGAATTTTCGACAGAGTCTGAAATCTGAATCAGATCCTGGCTCTGCTGCTGGTCTGAAATTCTGAGTAGCATTGCCCAAAAAAAACCTGCTGTGCAGTCCATGCTGGCACTTGCGAGTCTGTATAACTGCCACGTTGTGAGTTGTGACAAACACACGGTCCACACTCCACACTCACAGTGTAAGACAGATGACAGCCACATCCAGACATCCTTGGAGGACAAGGGGACGCAATGAACCAAAGAAAAGTACTTCTACAGTTATACTACAGTAACTAACATGCAAGCACATTCTCGTATCCGTTTTTCTTGGCGTCGTCGTCTTATCTCCTCGGCGTTCCCAAATGCGAACTCCGAGGAATAGGATCCATGAATGAACTACTATGTGCAGATGCCGATACTCTCAGTGAGTTACTGCTGATGCTTACGCCTACCATGGCATGCAACAGAGTCAACAGAAGGTTCCAAAACGTTTGGATCACCTCCAACTCCTGAACTCGACCACGTCACGTTTACACCCCGGAGATCCAGCGGTACATCACCATGAACGCCGTCTCGTCCCCCTCCTCGTCGGACCCCGGCAGCGCCGCCGACATGTCCGCGGCCTCCGCGTCCCACAGCCACGGCTCCTCCTGCCGCTGCTGCTGGCTCTGCCCCTGCTGGCTCCAGCGCGAGCTCCAGCGCTCCGACAACGTGTACGCGGACGACGCCAGCCGGTCCACGTACTCCCGCAGCCATCCGCGCGAGGAGCCCGCCGCCTCGGCCACCGTCTCGCCGGGAGGCGATGGAGACAGCGCCGGCGCCGGCGCCGATCCCTCCTCTGCCGAAGCCTTCTCCATCTCCTCCTTCACGGTGCTGGATTCTCTCGCAGTGATGCGAGCGACTCGGGACACCACGGCCTCCACCTCCTCGTCGATCTGGTAGTCGAAGGAGCCGAGCGAGTAGGTGCGGCTGTTCCTGTCCCTGTCCCCGCCGCTGGCGGCCACCGCGGGGGAGCCGCGGTTGCTGACGGTGCGGCCCATCTCGACGAGGAAGCTCGACCTGGACCGCGGGTCCCTGCTGGTCCACGGCGACGACGGCGGCCGCTGCTGCGCGGTGGCGTCGGCGAGCATGGCGGAGAGAGAGGGGTGCGGGAACGCGACGACGGCGGCGCGGCAGAGCGGGCAGGACGGCGTGGTGGTGCGCAGCCAGGCGTCGACGCAGGCGGCGTGGAACGCGTGGCGGCACGCGGGCAGCAGCCGCAGCTCGGCGTCGGGCGTGAACGGCGACAGGCAGACGGCGCAGTCCGGGGAGCTCTTGGGGAGCGCCGCGAGCGCCGACGCCATCGTGAACAGCGGCAGCGAGTCGATCAGCCGCTGCTTCTCGTCGTCGCCCGCCGCCGCCGCCTTCTTCCCCGCGTCGACGTCGGCCGGAGCAGCCGCGGCAGGCCTCGCCGCGGACGACGCGTCCGCTGTACCCCACGCCGAGCCTGCCGCCTCGTCAAGGCGGTGGGTCGTCTGTGGGAGCGGAAGTCCGGACGACGACGAGGAGGAGCGGTCAGAGAGGAAGCGGAGGAGGAGGTGGATGGAGACGGAGGCGAGGAACACGAAGGAGAGCAGCGCGGCGATGATCATGAACGAGGGGAGGAAGGACGTGGAAGCCGAGTACGGCGAGGTGCCACCGACTGCACCGGCGGTCGGCGGCTGTAGAGAGGCGGAGGACGACATGGCGAGCGAGGCTAGCTGCCTAGACAGGGACGATGGGTTTCATTTCACCGCGAGACTCGGGACAGGGGGGTGCCGCGGGTTTTATTCGCGCGGATCTTTGGAGTGCGTGGCACGGTGCGGAAATAGAGGCCGGCGCGGGAGTAAAACTGATCTCTGCTCTTTCTTAACAGCTACTACTCCTAATCCTGTAATCCTTCCCAGGAATCGAACTAATGAATGTTAGCACATCTATCCATGCATCGACGGAGATGGAGTGCCGCAGTGACCGACGAGCATTGATTGCAGTACATGGAGCCATCAATCCGACCGAATCCATCGCAAGACAATCGATCAGATCGACAGCATTACGGCTGTATTCGTACGCGTCGCACCGTAGATGCTCACTGCTGCACCACTGTATTCCACCAAACTACAGCATCAGTGGAAGCTTATAAAAGCCGTCGGGTCCGGGGACGTACCACTAGGTAGCGTAAAGCGCCACCGCGTGCACGTATTGTCGACTCATCGTACTACACATGCTGTAGTGTAATGCCACCAAATATTCTTTTGCGTGTGCAATACAAGTATTACCCTCTGTGTAAAACACGTCGCAATTCATGGGCCATTTGCATCCTTATGATGAGCAATGAGTAAATGACGTGTCGTCATCTGACAATTGTAAGAACACCTGACCTAGAGCTGGGGGAGAAGGAAAACGATGGAGGGGACAGAATTTTTCTAATAAAAAAAAAAGATACATCATGATAGATGTGCGTGTGGCATTTCTAGAAATGAGTCGGAGATCCATGATTAGCTCTGCATTTAGTCACTTGGATCCACAGGCGGCGGCACATGTACATAGGCCGTGCAGATGAGATGAGTATTGATTTTTTTTTTTTTGTACCGATCAGTAATCAGTAGATTAGCAGTATTGGTAGTTGACAATTGATAGGCGTCAAAAGGAATCAAAACTGCTCTGCATGGTCTTGGATGCCAGACTATTGGTCCTGTTGTTTTAAAAACCAGGTTAGTAGTATTCTTGTTCTGGAAGCAAGCTAATCAGTTTGAGTTACTATGACTGACAGTCTGCTATAGTGCTATGACCATATACCTCTGCCCTTACTGCAAACTACAAAGAATTTGTGCCCAGTACGGAGCGCAAGCTCACGAGACAAAGCGAAGCTGTCTTTCGTTAGTGCGCGAAAGATCAAGAGGCCCGTCCGTGCCTTTTAATCCAAAGCAAAGGAATCGCAAAAAAAAGGATTGCTTGGCTTGCACACCTAGCATGCGCCGGGTCGGGTTTCTCAATTGCATTGGCTCTCCGATCTCATCTCATCTCCCTCGCCGTGGCTACAGGTGGATCGATCGGAGCCGTATCGGGGGGGAGGATGGGTGTAAAGGGCCGGCGCTTTGGTGATGAATTCCTGCCTCATGGCTCTGCCTTTTTGCCGCCTCAGTTATGATGAGCATGCGATGCACTTGTGCACTGTGTCCGCCCATTTCTTTTCTACCCCTTTTGGTTCGATCTTACTGGAGTCCGCTCTATGAACCATGATGATGGTGATGCCAGGCCCTGAAACATTCGAATGGAGTAGCTCTCCAACTCTCGCTGTGGCGCCACCAAAATTGCACTTGAACTGTCCTGTCAGTCTCCTTGTCGCAGAGCATTCACCTTTTCTCTTGCAGGTAACCTGGAAAATGACATCTGGTAAAATGGATTAGCTTACTGACACGAGCAACAATCTAGCAATACAAGACACCGCCGTGCAATGGTTGCACCCACCTACTAAATCTCATTAGACTGAAAAGGAGCATCACCGCATAAATGTTGTCATGTTGATTACCTGCCGACGTGCCACGGATTGGTACTGACGAGTAGTCAGTTCAGTTCAGACCAATGACTCAACTTACACCAGCGCAACAAGCTACGACCTGAGACTCCTGCTGCTGGGAGAAATCCAACCAGACAGACGTGTCCAAACATCGGTTGCCCACCGATGACACCATGCGATCTCCGTGATGGCGCCGCAAGTTACCGAATTTCCCCGTTGACGACATCGCCGGCCCGGGAATGCTGTCGCGAGACACGGGCGCTTTCTTGCCTGGATCCACACGGAAAGCACCCTTCCAAGCTTCCATTTCGGTTGGTCCACCACGAATTCTGGCTGAGTGCGTACTCCGTGACGAGGAATCGGAAGCGGAAACGCCCAGATTTGTTACCAACTTGCTGTTTGTTCACCAAGACGAGCGAAAAGCAGCGGCAACCTAACCCCAAACATCCAGGGTTAATTGGATACACACCGTTATAATTTTACTGTTTTTGAAACACACCATTATTATTCAAAAAACTATGCCAGCACCATCGTAACTTTACACATATTTGAGATACGCCATTATGTACGTTTGAAGATGACCAGGCCCAGATACCGTATATTCGTATGGACAAGATTGCCCCTTCCTCTTCTCTCTCACCCTCTCTGACATGTAGGGCCATAGGTGTTATCCTTCTCTCTCCTCACTATCTACGGCACCGAACAACTTGAGCGGGCGTCCGCGTCAAGTCCGCCGCGCTGCAGCCGGGCGAGCGCGTGGGCGAGCGTCCGCGTCAAGCCTCCCTTCTCTATCTTCTCTCCGACGCAGCTGTCAGCCTAGGGGTGTGGCTCTGCCATCGATAGGAGGCAAGGGTGCCGTGGACAGAGGAGGCGAGGGTGCAGACGACCCGAGGCAGAAGACAGTCGTGTCAAGGCCATGCATGGAGGAAGCAGCAGGTCGCAGTAGTCGTGGCTAGCAGCCCGGGGCCGCAGGTTGATGTGGACCGAGGGAGGACGACGACGTGCGCGGCTTCGGCGTCGCGAGCAGGAACGATGAGGTTGCGGGCATGGCGAGGGGCGAACGCGAGCGGCTTGGTGTCGGCGTGGCTGCCAAGGTCGACGACGGAGGAGGGAGGACGCAGCGGGGTTGCCGACGAGCAGACGCAGGTCGATGGCGAGGAGGGCTCAAGCTTTCGCGACGAGTAGGGAGGAGCTGGGCGACGGCGCGGGCTCGAGGCGAGGCCATGGCCGCAGGTTCTCCGTGTCAGCAGGCAGTCGTGTAGGGGCTGCCACATCAAGTCACCAATCCCGGCGAGTGCGCGGAGGGGAACCGGGGTGTGGAGGAAAGGAAGGTCACGGGCTACCTCCTCGTCGTCGCTAGTGAGGCTTACACCGGCCGAATCGACGAAGGCTATGCACGTGCTGTGTTCATTGAAAGGAGTAGAGGATAGAGGAAGGAGATGACATATTGGCCCACTTGTAAGTGAGATAGAGTGGGAGGGGTATTTTAGTCTGTACAAATTTACTTAGCAACTGTATACACCTGTATGTGGGTCATAGGTCACCAAGCGTATATAATGGTGTACCCAAACATATGTAAAATTACAATAGTGCTGACATAGTTTCTTAAATAGTAATGGTGTACTTTAAAAATAATAAAGTTATAATGGGGTGTATCCAGTTAACCCAAACATCTGTCCGGCCGGCGGCGCATTCGCACGTCACGCATGGAATTGAAGCTGAAGAACAGGGAGCAGAGAAGAAAGCTTGGGCTACAAATGTCCTTGTTAAAGTGGCCTACTTAGTTACAGTTTGGGCCATCGATCATTTCTCGGCCGTGACAGAGTGAACGTAGGTTTCAGTTGGGCCATGGAGAAAAGGAGCCTGTGGTGTCTTATGAACGGGCTCAGGCACGTGGACAACAGCCGATCCGGCCTTCCATTTCCGTCTGCATATAGTAGCCCACATGAAGAGGCAGCCCACCAGCACCGCAACGAGGCCACCAGCGGCCGCGGCCCATGCAGCCACAAACGCGTCGCTCTTCATCTTGGATCGTGCCGCGCCCGCGTGGCCACCGTCCACCGGCTGAGGGATCGGCGGATTGGGGCCGGCGAGGCTGTCGGTGTTGGAATTTTTTTTATTAATAAATTTATTTTTTAAAAAAATTATAAAATTAGTCTACGTTTCCAAAAAATTACAGGTATAGGCCACCAGTCGCCCGTTGGAAGGGCGACGCCAGAGAATCGCCCGTTGAAAGGGCGACCAGGCCCAGGTCGCCCGGCCAAAGGGCGACCAGCCCAGGTCGCCCGGCCAAATGGCGACCAGGCCCAGGTCGCCCGGCCAAAGGGCGACCTGGTTTTTTGGATTTTTTAAATAATATTTATTTATTTGGAAATTTCAAAAAAAAATCGGTTTTTTTAAATATTATTTATTTATTCGGAAATTTCAGAAAAAATATCGAAGTCGGAGAAATAGCAAAATACCATGTATATAGAGTATTGTGCCAATGCATGCGCTGTCTACCCATCACATCACCTCAGGAAGCATGCGCTCCACAGCAATATTGCTCTCTCTCCAAAAAACTGCATGGCAAGCGTTGCAGACAGCAGCAGTCTGCTACCGCAGACAAACAGCGCCACAGCCCAAGTCGCCCACTGGTCGGGCGACATGGGCCAAGTCGCCCACTGGTCGGGCGACATAGGCCACGTCGCCCACTGGTCGGGCGACGTGGGGCCCGCCATACCATGTGCACGGCCAAGTCGCCCACTGGTCGGGCGATATGGCCCAGGTAGCCCGCCAGTCGGGCGACAAGGCCCATCTTCGCCCTTCCAACGGGCGACTGGTAGCCCATTCCTGTAATTTTTTGGTAACGTAGACTAATTTTGTAATTTTTTTAAAAAATAAATTTATTAATAAAAAAAATTCGTCGGTGTTGTACGTCTGGAGCTTGAAGACCTCGAGCCCGTTCAGGATCGCATCGTAGTACTCCGGCCTGGTGTCCACGTCCGGGTGCAGAGCGACCCACAGGTCCGTCTGGCCGGCGCCAGGCGCCGTCACGACGAGGTAGTCAGTGTGCACCGGCCTGCCGATGCCCCCGCCCCAAGCGATCACGTCCATCTGCTCCTGCGCCGTATGGTTGTTGACGTAGATGTAAAACACTCGCTGGTTCACCCTCGTGATCGGGTACTGGATCTCGCAGAAGTGGAACCGCAAGATGTAGTAGAAGCCGGCGTCGACGGGGAGGATCCACGTGAGGTTGTAGTTGAGGTTGATCTGCGCGTTCGCGCCCATCGACCTCGCCGACGCGTACACGCTCTCCGGCGCGACGTAGGGGGGGCACGGACGGCGTGTAATGGATGCTGAAGTTGCTGTCCTTGCCGCAGCTCACGCCGGAGGCCGCGCCAAAGATGTAAGGCGAGTCGTCGTCCCACGAGCGGTACAGGATCCCAGAGTCGTCGCCCGGGGACACGGCCGTGCCGCCGACGTTGAGCCGGTACATGGTTTGGAACGCCGTGTCGGCGCGGACCGGCATCGGGTCCGGGCGCCCGCCGTTGGCGAACGTCGGCACGGGCTTCGTGATCACCATGTCGCCCGGCATGGGCACGATCTCGATGCCGTTCACGAACGCGTAGTAGCCGGCGGAGGATGGTGATGGGGCGAAGGTGACGTCGAGACGGCCGGTGCTGACGTTCAGGGAGAACTCGCGCACGAGGTAGGCTTGGCCAAGCGCAAGCGCGGTCTGGGACGCTTTGAAGTCGCGCAGGAGCGTGACGCCGCCGGCCGTGACGCCGAAGAAGGCGTCGCCAGCGCCGCGGTCGCCGTAGGCGGCCGGGTAGAAGAAGAGGCGGAGGAACACGCGCCCGGACCGGCCGGGGTGCGTGGGGAAGGAGTAGGTGTAGCTGGATTTGAACACGCGCGCCGTCATGTACGGGACGGTGGACGGGAGAGACGGGTCCTCGTGGGACGCGCCGGCCGCGACCCCGGCCACGGACGGCGCGAATTTGGAGGCGGCGTCGCCGTCCCATGCCCGGCCGTCCGAGTCGGTTGCCGAGACGGACGCGCCGCAGTTTATGCGGATCTGCCCGGCGGCCGTGGAGTCTTCGTCGCCCGCCGCGACGGCAACGAGCGACATGACGACGAGGGTCAGCAAGAACAGCCGTGGGAGCAAAGCTGCGGAGGTCATGTTGGTGGTAGCTGCTGAGCTGAGGATGGCGTCAACTGTCAAATGCGCGCGCTCAAATTTTTGAGAAGCTAGTCCTTTTGTGAAGGCGGAGATCACAGGAGCAGTGATTTTGCGTCAACCACGGCAGGAGAGTTTATCATTGCTCTTCATGGATTGCTCCAGCCTCCATCTGTGGGGAAGACACTGGATGGTACACGCTTAGAATCTCATGGGAGGCGCGTGTGCGTTCTTGCTTGCTCGGCTGCTGTGTGGTGCATCAGGGCTTCATATAAGGTAGTGGCGAGTGGCGACCGAGGCCGTTCCACACGCTTTTTCTTTGCGGCGATGCCCGGCCTGTGTGGGCGCGTGTGCTCACTGAACAGTCACGACTTGATACTTGTACTCCACAGTCGCAGTTCGGTTGAACAGAATCCGCGACCAAGTCAGATGGTGACAGAAACGTGTTGTGCTCAGGTGCTGGAGATGAACTGTAAAGCACCATACAAAAGGTAGCTAACACGGCATCCAGCTATCAATATTGATGTCTCCTTTTATTTTGTTGAGATATATTCCCTCTATTAACTGATAAGTGATAACAAGACTTTGGAGCATCGGATTTACACACAAACAAAGTCATGTGGCTCTGCACATACATCAGATTTGTACACAATCTTGAGGTGTTCCCTTGTCAAGTTCCATTATTACTTTTCACATAAATCAAATTTGCTTTCACAGTGCAAAAAAATATCGTTTGCCAAATTCTGTAAAAAAGAAAAAAATTACTATACACAATTAATAACATATTTTTTTCAGAAGAAGCCCCATTTTCATTCATCTCTATTATAATTAAAAATTTCTACTATAATTAAAAACTTCTTCGAACAATTATTTTTTAAATTAAAGACTCACAGGACACCTCTACAGATACTAACGACCCAAATTATTAAAAGTACCATGCAAACCTTACACCCCTCACAAACCGCGCTCCACCTGCGTGGCCTGTCTAACCGACCGCGGCTCGATTCCGCCGTAATACTTGTTTTTTATTTTTTTCATTCCAAAAATCCGTCAGCAAGGAAACGACCGGCCGTGCGAGAGCGCGAGAGTCAGAGAGGGGCAGAGTGCGGCGGCTCCTAGGGTTCGCGGTGGCGACGGCGGCAGGCCAGGACCGCGGTTCGGCGAGCAGCAGCGGGCAACGCCATACCGTCCACTCGGCGCTGCCGGTTCCTTGCCGGCCCCAAGGTCATCTTCGTCGGGTC